>OZ026619.1:50914526-50944026 GCA_964020975.1 Hermodice carunculata
ATCAGATCTCTTTCCCTTCCTTTTCTCTCTCTTTCTCTCTGTGTAATTCAAATAGCAAAAAGAAACATGAAGTCATTATTGTTTAAAGAGAACCGTATGCACTATTTTATCACTTTTGTACTTTATAATGGATTTGTAATTTTGCTAAAACTTTGCAGACTTCATTTTCTGGTGTATATACATTACCAACGTACACTTTGTCATTGTAAACTTACATTTACAGACATCATTTGGCCCTCGGCTGTATTTGCAGGCTTTGTCATTTTACATATATATTCACAGTAAAGTACACTTCGTCATTATAAACTTATATTTGGAGACAAAATGTGACCCCTGTCTGTATCTACAGTTTTTGTTCTTTTAAACATAAATGTACAGTGAAGTAAACTTTTTCATTGTAAACTTATATTTACAAACACTCATGGGCCCTCGCGTGTATCTTCAGTCTTTTTCAATTTAAACACATATTTACTGTAAAGTACATTATGTCATTGTAAACTTAGATTTACACACACCATTTGGCCCTCAGCAGATATCGTAGCCTTTTTGTATGGCATAGTACACATTACACGTAAATTGGCATTGTCACCAACTCTCAAGTCTTATCACGCTGATGTAAAAACCTCGCTTTGGTCATACAGTTATATTAAGCTGGTCATTTTTTTTATGCTGTGCACAACTTTTTATTTCTTTTTGAAGAAGCCTTCACATATGTATATCATAAGAGATAATCTAAACATAAAAATATTCTCAGTCAAAAAGTCTACTGTGCATCTACGCCAGCTTCTTCAGTTTTTCAAAAAGTAAAAAATTGCGCCTGTTGCAACACCCTTGGCATGACACCACTGAGACATGTGTCCAGAATTTTCCTCTGGATGATAATTAGACAAAAGAGTATCCCATACGATTTGTTTATTAGAAATTGCTGTCGGCTGTAACGACACTATTTGGACTGCTGCGGCTAAGATTACTTTCGGCCACACTACCCAGCTCCAAGATTAACTGGACAGAAAAGACAGCGAAATATATGAAACTGGACGAACAAGTTATTGCTTTATAAAAATAGGGGATCTCCCTGCATTGTATGCAATATAGTCCACTGTTTCGTTTTCCTTCAAAACTTGGAAACAGACATTTCCAAGAAAACGCAAAATATTGACAAGTCAGAGTTCAGATTGATTTTACCTTTTTTTGAATCATGCTACAGTTTAAAGTTGCATAGCATTGTCCAAATTCTAGTTCCATTGTGCCGACATTGCATTTCAGATTACAAAATACATCTCTAAAGATTATGTAGACCAACATTTCTTCCAAAATGTTTGACAATCAAACAGGTCATATATGTATCCAGCTTCTGAAGGGTTAACATCGACAGTGTGCTTTTGTGCCTTCAGTTTTTTTAGCAACATTCTCACAGGTCAGATGAACAGGAGACAGCACAGTGCCACTTATTTGCAAGATGGTCTTTAAAAAATGACAAAGTTTGTTTAATATCTTCTATAAGACAAAGCCGCCTAATCTAATACCAGGCAAATGATACTTGATTTATGCATGTACATGCTTTCCGATTTTTTTAAAAGAAAACAAAGGAGGATGAATGTTAAATGGCTATGAGACGAGGATAGATATTAGATGGTTGTCTCATTTTATGAACTGGAAAAAAAGAATAAATTTTCCCCACGTAAAGCTTAAAAACATAGCGGAGGAAATCATATGTTTGGACCCACGTTAAGGCAGTATTGTCCAATTGGACTAAGCCATGACGCAAATTTCATAATGTACTACAATGAATCAGCTGCTAAAGTAAGGCAATTATCGAGATAGTACAAACCACAAAAAGGTATATCACACAGTTCCCAGACAGTTTTGTTATCTTTTGTGTAACACCACGGCGCTCCGTCCCGGTCTTGTCTCGGATTTCGACAATAATTTTTCGCTTGGCCAACTGTGACGTCAGGGAACATTGAGGAATCTTGATGGTTGTGCCAATGTGGTTCTTGGCTATCCCATCTCTGACATGGCCTTCCAGAAGCCGTCACAGACCGTGTACCCATGTACTCTCTTCCCGTCTTTGTTCTAAGACATTCTATATGTGTATAAATTAGGAGATGATCATTTTAAAGTGCATAATGTTCTATTGCACAGACTAAATAAAAACATTTAAACTAAACTAAGGTCAAAAATAAATTCTTAAACACCACGAGTGAATTTCCATTAAACAGAATATTGGGTGCCCAAACCAAATGCAAAGGATACGGGGGGAAAGGTTGGGGAGCGTTCTCTGACTTCCAATTTCCAAAATTTCTTAAACGAGTGGGGAAACTACTTTTGTGCCTTATACAAGTTCAGATGTGCCTAAATTATACTTATATCTATAAAACATAGCGTTGTTCAAATGAATGGAAATTGAGGATGTAATCCCCTGAAAAAACTTTGTGTTCAGATACTGAAGAATGCCCTACAAACAGAATAAAAATCAAGGCATCACACGAATACACATACAAAATAAATTTAGTAGTAGTAGTAGTAGTAGTAGTAGTAGTAGTAGTAGTAGTAGTAGTAGTAGTAGTAGTAGTAGTAGTAGTAGTAAAACTACCCGTAAACATACACGTTCACTCAATGCTTTGACTTAAGCTTTTGTTTTGTATCATCAAGCACGCGTGCTTACATTTGCGTTTCTGGCACAATACCCATTTGACAATAAGCTCACGTGAGCTTTTAGTGCGAAGATACATAAGTATTCTAGGTTAGTCTGCATTTGAATGTTCGAGCCCCATTATCATGTGCACACGTGCATATTATTAAGTGAATATACATAAACATATTTACTTAAACTGCATCAGCTTACAGTACATCGAGATAACCAATGGGGGAGGGGCTCTCCAAAACATGGAAAGACACACAATATATATATATTAATCTTAGTTTTGATTAGTTTCTAGGCTTGTGATTGGTTAAGGCCTATAGAATGTGCAGTGTATTCAACGCTTCCATGCTGGCCATTAAATACACTTTAATTTGGCAATGATTCGATCCCACAATTTTTAGCGCTGCTGCTTCTAGCAGCCGACAAAATGGCGAATTTTGCTTCGGGCCTCGCAGTGTGGTGGCGTTCAATCTGGAACGCAGATGTCGGCATATACAGCGGAGACACCGGATCATAGGCCTAGTGAAGCTGATACTAATTTTGAGGAAATGTCTCAGGAAGGACTAAATGTACTGCTTACTAAAGTTTAGTGTATCACAAATAATGGCAGTAACTGGACACCAAAGTGTCTCCTCATTGGCAGTGTAGCAGAGGGTATCAAACTCTGAAACGTTGAATATGGGGCAGGCGATCTCATCTGCTATGGGCGTATCTTCACACCCAGTTCCTCCTGCACCGATTATTCCTAGGAGGCCTACCATAAGTACATATAGTACCAGCACCACACAGTCTACAGTATGTCTAGTGACTGTGGAAAATGACAGCAGCATTATAATGCCACAAGCAATTGACCAATCTACTACCAGTAGGCCTACATGCACTTTGGATGAAAATGAAGACCAGGAGTCAAATAGCAATAGGCCTACTACAATGGCAAGTCCAACTGTTGAACCTAGTGCATCTGTGGTACCACATGGAGGTGGACAAATTTCGTGCATTGATCTCTAATTAGGGTATCGAATACAGGAGGAATACGTGTGGGTTGCTCGAGTCAGGAACTGATGCATAATGAACTGGATGGACTGGATGTTGAATCACTTTTTTCAACATTTGAAAATTCTGATGAGAATTCTAAACAAACAGTCACCACTCACACTGTTACCAAGAAAGAGAAGAATATTAATTTGTTTCTTACTTGCTACATGTATGATCAAGTTTGGATGTGCATCAGGAGCTATAATAGGGATGAAACAGATGAGTTATACTTGCTCGCAGCCTGAAATAACTGTTGTACTCTGAAAATTGAATACTTAGGACAAAAGAACAGGAAATGGTGTAGCTCTTCAGGAGGGTAGGTACAAGAACATGTAGGTTGTGGCATGATGTGGACTTTGAAAAGATCAAAGTTAAGCTTCAAGAATCCCAGACGTCACTGGGTATGACAAATGTTGGCAAATCTGTGTCCGTCTGTAAAGTAATCAAGAACACTATGTCCTGCTGGCAGGGTTGTTTTCAGTTTAGATTTGAAAATTGGAGGGAAACTGAATCTCTTATGTCGGGAAGAAGATTGTCTCAAGCTATGGATGTATACGGGGTAACTTTTGTGGTACCACACGAGTTGCACCACAATAGTGGCGTGTATATCCTACCCTACCACAAAAGTTACACCACTTACCACAAGTTGCTCGGATATAATTCTCTCCCACCACAAGTGGTAGCAAACTAGCCAATTTGGCTTAATCCTGGTATCACATGTGTATTGTCATGGTAACTGCATCAGCAGCTTTATGAGGCGGGGAAACATGGCCAATATAGAGTGGAGCAAGCCTGTAGTCGAACGGCTCATTAAGGTCTGAGAAGAAAATCCCTGTCTGTAGGACACAAAATAACAACAAAGAGTACCACAAAGGAACATCAGAAGAAATGTGCTAGAAAAGGGACACTAACACGGCAGCAGCAGCTTTCTTTGTCTGTAGAGTAGCCATGTTTAAATGCCCACAGTGTGTACATATGAGCTGCAGGTATGCATAAGGTTGCTGGCACATGTGGTCCCGTATGTTCGGGCAAGTGGTGCACCACTGTGTGGCAGCAACTTCTGTGATACCACAAAAGTTGCCGGTATATTCCTAGCTTCATATCTTTGTCACGCAGGCCGTTGTGGTTGTGGGCCCCGCTGCCTTTGGCGGTCCTAAAAGCACACCGTGACCGTAGCTGTGCGGAAGTGCGTGTGTGCAATTTTGAATCTGAAAACGTTTGTTCGATTTAGATTAGCAACTAGCAAAATGTTTTCGCGACAATGCGTTCAAATGAGCTGGGGCATGGGGCCTTTAAGCAGACACACGGACGAAAACATTTTCTCTCCAAATGCGATCTAAAGTACAGGGGTTTTTACACGATCCAATAAAACAATGTGAGTAAGCCTTTAGTTGATATCTCCACCCAGATGCTTTCGGTGTATGGTGATTCGAGATTTGGTCGCCTATTGCGCGCTACGCAGTCTGTCACTTAGACTGCTACTTCACCCCCAGAATTGCGTATGCGGTCTTCACCTATGGGCTCATCCCAAAACCCTGAATCGCTAAAAGCCCATCAGGATATCTGACACCAAACCAAGTGCAAGATAAAATGATAATATCAAAGTTTTTTTAGGCTGTGAGCACGTATAACGCATCTAGTTTCCATCTAGTGTTACTTATTAGATCGGGAGTATCTTGAGAACGGTCTGTGTAGCTTATAGGGTAGTTATATGTCTTCAATTCAAATAAAATATACCATACGCAGTAGTAGTAGTGGTATTAGTAGTAATAGTGGTAGTAATAATAGTAGTAGTAGTAGTAGTAGTAGTAGTAGTAGTAGTAGTAGTAGTAGTAGTAGTAGTAGTAGTAGTAGTAGTAGTAGTATGAATTACAATACCGTAAAGGCCAAGGTAACTTGGCCATGCGTTTCAGAAAAAGCCATCCTGGTTGAACAATAGTCCAATAACAGGCCAACACAGTTGATTGCATATACCCATTAAGTTGGTAATAGAAGATTTAACAGGAGATGAACACTGTGTGACATATTCATTGAGGGCCCGCAAATATATGAATTTGATAATATTCAGGGATTTCCGCGGTATCAGGGTTAAATGGTTAATATAATCAATTTCGGTATGTTTAAATGGACACAAAATCCGTGCAAATAAACAGACTCCGACAGATGAAAGGCACAAAAGATTTACAACATAAAAGACAGAATACAGTGATCCATAAAACATAAAACCTTCAAATAAAAGAATGCATGAGCAAACACGAGTTTCACGTTAGTAGGGCTCATGTAGCAAAGAGACCTGAAACGAAACAAACATACATTATACAGGTGACAAAGTCTGCCTTTCCGCGTCCATCGTGTCTGATGATAGTTCTAGATCAGATTCCTTTTGGCCCTTTTCAAGGACTTCAATTTTTTCATGAAGCTCAGTAATCTTGCCTATTTTTTCTCAAGAGTCTTGATTTTTGTATCTGCCTCTAAGATAAGGGATTCTGCAAAGCCAACATTGGTTTCTAAAGCACAAATCCTCTTAGCTAAAGCATTTAACTGAGAGCCCACCTCAGTTTTTAAAATGTCTTGGATAAGATTCATTAAAATTGCTTGAAACGAGGATCAGACAATATTTGAAATACTCAGTACCACCATCGGACAAGGTTTCACTGTTGGTCTGGATTTCAACTGCAAAATCCATGTTGACATCAGTACCACATCTTTGCTTGTTTGAAGGCGGCAAAAACCCAGTGGATATAGGAGACGTCCAATGGCAACAACTGCCCGGCCCATGTTTGGGTCTGCAGCGAGGGCAAGTCGTCATCGTTGCCCTCAAGAGGTTGACTTGTACCAACCTGACCCTCTTCACCTTGTTTTTTTATTGTTTAGACAGAAGGATTTGAGGGTACTTCCTGGTGTATATTTCAAATGGTTTGACCTCTCGGTCACAAAGAATCTGATCAGAGAGGCATTAAAATTAAAGGTGTCGCGTGATACTCTACCTGATGGATAAGGAAAATACACACAACGAAATGATGATATGAGTGTAACACATTCAATGTGTAAGTATTTATGCATGTCTATGTGGTGGAAAATTCCTTGTGTCATGGGAAACCAAATTCGTACCCAGTACTTAAAAGTGTTTGGAGTCAAACCAAGGCGAACCACAGGCCTTTGTCACTGTTTCATATTGTTTTTAAAGTTTTTGCTACACTTGATTGATTATTATGCATTGACCAATAGAAATACAGAAACGTATTCACAGTTAACACTTTCAATATTTTACATAAGCTGTACAGTCATTTAGAATGCAATAATGAAGTGATATTGGTAATTCAGGGTATGTGTAAAACAATCGATAAGGTATTGTACCAAAGTTTAATTTTTTGTCAATTACATCATTTTGCAATTGGGCTTAGTTGGTGGAATGGGTAGCAGATGCAACAGAGTTATTATACAAAGACAGTCATGGATGTGGTCACCGATCAAGGCGGGTGTACTTCAGGGGTAAACACTGGGTCCTCGCCTCTTTTTGGTTTATGTTTCTCGCATAGTAAATAATGTCACTGCATGCAAAAAATTATATGCTATTTTAATTTTCTAACCAGTCCACGGGCTAATCTGAAAGCCTTTTACATGCAGTCGACACAAGCATCTTAGAAATAATCAGAAATACAACAGTCTGGTAGAAATTTGATTACTAATCTCACCACAGAAAGGAAGTGGGGGCGTACAAGGAAGGTGACATTTTCTTCCAAACTTAATAAAGAAAAAATGACAATCTATTTCTGAGTGACTGGTATGGATCATTGGGAGGGGAGGGGGGGCGGTGGTGTAACTTTTCAGACTTAAGATCGGCAAGTGAAATGTTTTTAGCTCACGTGGGCGTCGATTCTTTTTAATTGTAAAACGTTTTTAGGGGGAGTGTGGAACGAATTTTGTATTAAATAAAAAGCAACCAACTATAAAAATAAACACAAAATTAGAACTGTTCAAATATATATGGGAAATAAAAAGGAGCCATTCTGGTGAATCACTCATTGGGAATGGCATCTTTTTTAGCAGTTCATTAGCCAAAAATCACACTTATACCAGTGTTTTCTTTGTCATGTGCGCTCGGACATGTGCACAATATTTTGGACGATGTCTATGGCTGCATAGCTTGCAAAACGTTTTCGTTTTCTTTATGTCTGGGTATTGTCATATATGGGACAACGTTGGTGTTAACATGGAAGAATTCCAAACAAACAACTTTAAAAACGAATAAAAAATATATTGAGGAATCAATGGATCCAGATTCTTCTGACACATTGTAAATTTGGCAAAAAATTGAGAACATATGTGAAATCAAAATGCAACTTTACACCGGAAAGATATTTGTTTTAGATATCAAGAAAGGGATTCCTGAATCAGAATGAGCGCCTATAATCTTTTAAAATTGGAACTGGAAGACGCAATAAACCTATCAGAATATCTTTGGAAGAAAGAAAATATGAGACTTGAAGACAAGGTACACATTCGAATTAAGTGCGAGAGACTGACCCTGAAAGATTTTGTCGAGAAAGTGGCCGTCGTGTGACGTTGTTTTGCATTAAAGTCAAGTCAAACGCAGTATTTTATTTAATCTTGTCTGGAGGGCTGACTTGGGCCAGGGCAACAGGATAGTTGCATAGCCACGATTGTAAGGTGTAACAGCATAGCCCCAGCACACCTGTATAGCCACAGTTGTTCAATAATTGCAATATTTCTCTATGTTCCAGGTGTATGTTCTCTGAGTTACCATGGCAAATGGTCGTAAAAGTACTTTTTTAAACATGGCTTAGGGAAGATAGTAAAAGGACCAATAAATAATTTACACCATAAAACAGGATATAGCATATGATTAATTATGCTTTGAAATACTTGCAATATATATACTTTTGGTTCCATGTATTTTACCCCCCCCCCCCCCGCCCCCAACATTGTCCCAACACTATCCTCATTTACAAACCATTGGGTGCGGAATCCAGATTTTTTTTAAATGGCAGCCAAGACCGTTGGGTAAGTCCCGATAGAATATTTTGACGTGGTATAATCCAAAATATATACGTGATTACTGTTAAGGGAAGGTTAATTTGTCGAATGAATGTAATGTAGAATATATCACCGGACTTTTCCAAAGTGAGCATTACCTGAAAATGTAAATACAACAGCGTACAGTTACCAGTTGTAGACCCCAGAACAGGGATTTGGTATCAGAAACTGAAGTCGCCTCCAGGCTATAAATAAAGTAGCAGCAAAGGGCACACTAGGCAAGACCCCACATGGAGTCAATTGAATGAGATATTAAATATTATGGTTTGTGGATGCTTGGCTTGTGCTTTTGAAATATAACATTAGTTGACTGAGATGCAGTTTTTTGACGTCAGATCCAACACATACCTGCAGAATAAGAATAGAATGAACAGTCCTGCTAAGTATGTCAAATTCCAGAAGTAACCGCTAAGCCTCTTACACAGGATCGTTTCCTGTTTGCAATGCAGTCTTAAAACTACATACTTTTTTTCTAGTTTAATATACACATCATGATTCATGTTCTTGAGTGTACCTTTTTGCATGAGGCTCTCTCTCGCCCTTGCCAGTGTGCAGTCCTGCCCTATGTGTGATGGAGGATCTTGTCTCACATGCAGTCTGTTGACAGTGTTGGTGAAGTAGAGGGCCATTGGAAATCAAGACAAACATGGGAAAAGAAAAAGTCTTGCCAGTACACGGTCTTGCCTTATGTCATGGGTTGGTGGATCTAGTGCCCCGGCTTGTACCGTTGGCAGTGTGGGGTGCCTGTCTCAAATATTTCATGCCCCTGCCAGTGTACAGTCTGGCCTTACATCATGCGCTGGTGGATTAGCTGTGTTGGCTTGTGCTGTTGGCAGTGTGGGGCCATCTGCCCAATCAACTTATAATATTTTTTCACAGCCTTGCCAGTGTACAGTCTCACCTTTCTTCATGTGTTGGTGGATTAGCCACACTCGCTTGCTCTATTGGCAGTGTATGGTGTTTGGCTGAAGTCTCATAAATTCTCATTTAAACCTTTGTCAATATCATTACGTATGGATGTTCCATACCAAACTTTGTAAGACACAGGTACTCAGCCTGGGCACAGGATTGAGCTTTTCCAAGCATTCCAGGATTTTGTTTCTCAGATCCGCTACTTTTTTTGTTCAATTTCTTCAAAAATACTGTTTTATTGTCTCGTTGTTGTTATCATTGAGGGCACAAAGTAAATTGTATGATTTTTTTTGGGGGGGGGGGTGTCCAAAATTATGCTTATGTTTGTTGGTTACTATGTTCGTCAGGAAGCCTGCACATAGGTCCCAGCATAAACCAGCCCCCCTCAGCCAAGGGTAGAGAGAGCCCAGCCAGTTGCTGCTCCAACAGAGCAACCTGTTGGTGCCACTCTTATGTAACCTTAAATGCTTGCCGCCCCCGGCCACAATGGATTCATCCCAGTTCCAGCAGCTGGCCACTATCATATCAACCAGTATGACTGAAGGCTTCAAAAGGCACAGAAAGCCAATGCTGCAGGTATCGCGCCCATCATGCAAAGTACTGGCGCTTCTGATGTTGGTAAGTTACCAAATGCGCACCACATAGAGGCTGAGGCTGAGGCAGACTCCCACAATGCGCAGGGGGAAGTCCCTGCTTCCCACATATTCACCTTCCCCTGGCTAAAGTTTTGTCCCTTCGCAACATTCCGTGGTGAAACCCCTTTCGGCACATCTAGCCCCAAAAATCAAGCAGAAATTTGGAATGGTGATGCATTGAATTTAGTTCTCCCATCGACCATAACCAGACCCTGAGGCTAAGTATAGAGTCCAGACCTGGCCAGGACTCACCTTCACTGGTACGGAAAGAACAGAAGGGCAAATGGCTATCCTTGGATGAATGGACCAAAGCATTTGACATGTATTCATCTGTGTGGATCGAGAAATTTCCCGATCAGGCATCTGATCTCATTGTCTACTAGGATCTAGTCAGAAAAATTTACAATGCCAATGGTGATTGGCGACTTTATGATGAGGATTTCCGTAAAGCAAAACAAAGTCTCATGGAGCCAAGTTGACAACGTTCTCTTCTCTTCTGCCCCGTTGAAAGTTTCCCGTAGGCAGCCCTTTTGCAGCAATTCCCAAAACCCCAGACAAACCCTATCCCGCTCCCAGTCCCTTAGGGTCCCAGGGGGCAGCTGCATCAGGTCCCACGGAGGTAATTTCTTTGGTGGCTGCCGCTTCAGTCACAGATGTGACTGAGGCTTGCACCAGGCGGCCAAGTGCCGCTCGTCACGGGGCCAACAAGGGCAAAGCCAACCACAGCTGGTAGACAACAAACCCACAACCAACATAACCAAAAATGACAGGCTCCCCACCCGCGTTAATGTATCACAGTTAGCAAAGTGGTTCTGTGGTTACCCTCACAAGGAATTTGAGTATCTGATCGATGGTTTTACCCACGGGTTTTTGTTAGTATTGACCAGAGAGCATGGACCTCAAAAGCATACTTGATACTGTCACAATGATTGTGAGGATTGTGTCCATGTTATCGATAGGGCCTAGTGACATTCAAGATGTGGTTTCTGACAATGAAGCATACACCATAAATTTACTTAAAGAAATTAAATATGGCGTGCATTCATTGTTGCCAATATAATTCGAAGGAGGTGGTGAAGTCTAAGTCAGATCACAAGCCCATAGGTGAGCGATCTGACAGAGTGTCACTACCTCTTGAGTGATATATTGGCAACAATGAATACCACGCCATAGGCTACTTGATTCCAATTATAATATGGTTTTAAGTTGCAAATATCCCAAGTTTGACGCAAAAAAAGGATTAACTGGCCTATTTTCACCCGTTGTTATCTTTTTTGTTTATGCCATCCCCGTTTGCATGGGTACTCCGTCAACTGATGAATTTATCGTTTTGGAGATAAGTGGGGCCCTATTTGGGGGCCGCAGGTGTGAAGATTATACCGCTGTAAGTTGCAATCTTCCAAATAGCCCTGGACTCAAAATATTGATCATAAAAAACAGAGACCGAAATATATCATAATTGTGTCTTAGGCCTACATTTTGCTATCCTGCAGATATAATTTTGGAAGCTTTTTGGAACGTGAAAAAACTCATAGCGCACCCCCAGACCAACGATATCCAACAAATGTGATTGGCTGAATGGGTCATGTGGCAATTCCTTATATATCACGGTTCAAAGTGAACGACGATGGCAAGCAGACAAATTCGTCGTGTGCTGGGCGATTTTCAGAACAGTTCGTGTCCTGTTTGGATTATTTTTACGGGACAGAGGTTTCTTATATGCAAGGCCTATACAACAATTATGACAGTACTTAGCAGAGTTCATTTCGGGTATGTAGCCGGAGAAATTGGATGCCATGGTATGAATAGGCCTACTTTAAGTTCTAAGCCTAGGACTACTCACTGACACAGTGTCCTGGTTCCGTGGTTGCTGTCATCTAGAAGATTATTTATAAATTGTGTAAAGGAATGCACTTGCATCGACTTGTCATTACATGTGCGAGGATCATTGGGATGATGATTGTGAAGTAATGTCATGATAAGGTTTGTAACTTTGCTACATTTGCTTGTGGCAGTATTGGCGGCAAGTGCGGAACGGGATGTACTTGAATTACCGCGGCATCTTTTATCGACCATGGTAACTACCATAGAAACGCAGAACCAAAGGTTAACATTGCATTTTCGTGAAAGATATTGTGTGAACACATTTGTTGTAATTGCTTAATTAGAGGTACTAAACAACCATACATTTGTACGTACACCTTTCTTTATTAATGATGGTGAAATAGAAATCCAGGGCTAATATGGGGTTTTAATTCAGTAGGGGTAAGTACAACAAATAGAAGGGTCATCGTGATATATCAGATGTTATATCACGGCAAACAAAGCGTTTAATCACAGTAGCCTCGTTTTCACACCGTCTACTATATCATAATATATATGCCTACTTCACAACAGAATGGAGGAAGAAACAGTGATGATGCAAGGGATAGGAACGAAATTGATGGTTTTGATGACAATATTGATGAACATATGGTGTATCATCTAAATAAATGCACAATCAACACAGACAAACCAGCTAAAGATCTTGATTGTATTCAAGAATAATAAAATGAGGCAAAAGAATAGTTTTCAAGTCACCACAATTTGCTTATATTGTTGAACGAGCCTGCATTTAAAACTAAATATTATGAGAAAAGTTGAGACTTAAACACGAGCGACAAAAAAAGCCAAATAAATTATGCTTGATATTTTTGTCGATGGCACCAATTGCATATTGCAGTCTGAAAATCCATTATAATAATAAGCTTTTGGAATTGTTTGTAATTGTTGTCAATGTCTCATACATGTGTGTTTCAGGCCGCTAATCCATTAAAAGCTTTTCGGAATTGCCTGGTGTGTGAGATACAATTCAACTGTACAGACAAGTCAATTATAGATGAGGGTTCACCCCATTTGTGGGGACAAACTTGATGAAAAATGTGTTTCTATGGTGAGAAACCCATTATGGTATGCATTTGGGCTACGCAATGAGAATATGGAAAGAGTCAACCCATTGGGGTCCCATGATGCTGTCCACAAAATTAAGTTTTCTCTTACTTATTAAGAACCTTCACCCTGATTCAATTTACCATTGCAGACATTCTTCTTGCTACAAGTGGACTATGAAAATGACAGGAACACCTACGACAGGGACAGCCTATGGTCCCCTGTAGCCGAGTTGCACTATTTGGAAAACAAATCTCTCTGAATTAAGACCCTTTCCTGCTCAAATCGCCCAAAAGCGACCGAATATAAATTTGTCGTCTGCCTTAACATTTTTTAAGTTTCTCCTTATTACAAAACATTTTTGCTGAGATTTTTATGTTAGACCATTTATGATGTCACGTCAGTAACTTTCCTCGCGGAATGGGCCCATTGCAACCCGCGCTAAAGAACATGTTTGACTCAGCCGTACTCTAACCAGGAATAGATCAGTGTGGCAAATCGATTAAACTGATGTAAAGGTATCGCTATGCTGTGTATCGAGGGACAACCTAGGGGCGCATGAGCTATTTGGTTTTGGATAATAATAATAATAATAATAATAATAATAATAATAATAATAATAATAATAATAATAATAATAATAATAATAATAATAATAATAATAACAATAATAATAATAATTTGATGAAAACAAACCCTTTACATCGGGGGAACCTACTGGCCGGGAATGTCCCGTTACATAAAAATACGTTCTATATATGGTTGAAAATGTATATACAGTACACATGAAACACTTGAAATACTTGCCTACACTATATACCATTGTGTATTTACACTTATACATTGCACAGAAATACTTTGAGTACATGTTATACCATTATGTATTTACATTGGTGCGGTCTCTACTGGCGGGTATAGAGTCATATGATCGATCATATAGTCTATGACAACTTTGCTGCATCCGCAAAAAATGTTTCACAAAACCTTTTTGAAAAAAACTATTACCGAGTAGGATTAGACAGAATTATGAAGAGGATCCAGCTGAGGTGACTGCAGATCCTGGTTACGCTCTCAAAGAGGCATAGTGTAAAGTACCACACTGAATAAACGGAGCTATTTTCACATCGTAGAAAACTGCAAACCTGATGTCATGCACAATATCCTGGAATGAGCATGTACAAATGAGCTTAAACGTATTCTTGGGACATTAATTGGTGAAATATTAGTAACTTTGAAACGTCTCAACGAGGGAGTTGTTTCATTCAACTTTGGTTGTACAGGCTTGAGAAACAAATCAGTCGAAATTCAGCGTGGTTCTATGTCCATTGGTTTAGGAAGCTTTCGTAGTCAGCATCTTTGTTGGGCAATTTGCAAACCTTACTAGTAACACCTCGTGACGTGTCATAAAGACTTAAGATACTCCGTGTCGATATATATATATAGTCCCCAGAAGTCTTTCTATGCAATTTGAAGCATTTAGCTTAGCAGTTTCGACGAGAACAATCTTTTGAAGAATTTCCCCCAAAAATAAACCCGCCCCGCAACCCTACACCCCACCCCAAAAAAATCAATAAGAATCAACCAATCACTGGAGTATAATCAGGCGAACAAATTTGGTAGGGAAGCGCCCAGGGTACATCCCCAGCAAGTTTTAAGGGGATCCAGCCAACGGTTATGGAGAACACCTCAAAAATGGAAGATGCGAACTGATGGACGACTGACTGCCCTTTTGGCTCAGTTGGCTGACAAATATAGTGTACATGTATGTATGTCTGTCTGTCTGTCTCTCTGTATGTATGTATGTATGTATGTATGTATGTATGTACGCATGGGTGTATGTACGTATATGTTTGAGTGCTGAAAATGAAACATTGCACAACCATTTTTGATATTTTATCATATTGTCTAATACGTATTCACAAACATACGAAAGAGAGACACATAGCATGCATGAAAAAGAGACATGTACGGAAAAAAACACGACAAAAAAAGGCCATTTCGGGATGGAAATATAAAAAAGCCAATTAATGACCAATCTCGTGCATCCAATTTTTTCAAGTATATGATATTCTGTATCGTTCCTTTTCTCGTACATCGACATGTATTATAAACAAGAGCAGAAAGGAGATTTTAAGGTGTTATTTAACTTGATGATTTTATACATGATTTTACTCACCTCTATCAATACCGTCACCTTTCAATATTGTTAGAGCAAGCACTGCTATCATATACTGCTTGTTTGATCGCATTTTGCCTTAAAACCTATGCTCTTAATGAACCTGAACTTTTATATACCCACTGACAATCAATACTTAATGTATCTGGGTGTCATTGCTGTGTCTTCGTAAATAATTCACTTTGATGCCCTGTGTCAAACTAATGCCCGTAGCCTAAGGGACACATATTGCAAGTGTAAGTGGGTGTTTTAGCCACTGCATCAGTTCATACAAATGCACCGATGCAGACGACTGTCATTCAAGACGGGACCACATGCGTTGCGTCAATGCTACATCGTATTCGTTATTCCAAATTTAAAGAGGCAGTGGGCGTATGACGGGCAGATGTAATTCTCAGACGTAAGATATTATGCGGTAGCAAGTTGCATGATATAACATGGAACACTCAGACCAAAATTCCAGGCGTACAAATAGTTTGTTGAATATCCAACACATAAAAAGCATGTCTGCAGCGACAATTTGAACTCCGTTACCATTACAACAGCTCCCTGATTCCCACTTATTGGCTTCCCTCGGTGGGACACGTGTCTGGAGAGAGATGGGCTGCAGCAGGACTTGACCAGCTCGTACTCGTTGTCCCTATGTTGAAAAGACTATTGTGAGTTAAGACAAAGTCTTTTGAGAGACCACATTTCGCAAACTGTTGGTGATATATTCCTGTATATTTTGTGCCTCATTTTAGTGAGCACCAGTTTGGGAGAATGCTTTTCGGAACTCCTCTGTCAGAAGGTAGCAGTGTCAAGTTATACAACACAAAAGTATTTCAGTATCTGGACAAAAATGAATTGATTGACCTCTAACACCATTCCGGTGAATTCTATATTCCATATAAACTCTGTGAGCAATGTCATACTGGACTTCAGAAAGGTTTTAATAGCTGAGCTGATAAGAAAAAAAAGCCTGGAAACAAGTGGTTCCCTGTGGTGATAAAACCAGATATCTTTAAAAACAAAAACCAGAACAATCTACATCATACTGATAGCATCCACTATGCATCCCCTTGCGACTCGTTAGTTTCTAACGATTCTTGAGCTCTTAAACTGTTATTATCTCCACCGATACAACAGTATGTGGCCGTACAGGGACACAAGGACAGAAAACGCATGTACAAAAACAGATCTCTAAAATGCTCTGAACAAAACAAACCCGTTAAATATGGGAATTTACCATTAAAGTATAGTCATGATGCTATGTCCAGCTTCATCTATACACTGTCAAAAAATGCGTGAAGCCAAGAGAGCTGACTAGGCTGTTTGTCAACTAATATTTGCCATTTTTGTTCATGATAGGAAAAACTAAATATTTAAAATTTTAAAAAGCCGCAGTATGAAACTCTGGTTTCGGCAGGTGATGTCATCAGATCTGTGTTTGCCAAACGACATAAAATAAAAAATGAACAAAACAGCGTTTGTGGATACGGAGTGCATTGTTGAATATTTATCGTAATAGTAGACCAGGAATATACGCTTAGCCAAAACACACATTACCAGTGCTTACCTATTGTAGGTGATCAATAAAATGACTCACGGATCTCTTTATTACATCTCACAATGCACAGTTCACGAACGTGACGGGGAAATACTGTCGGCATTTTCCCGTGTTGAAGAATCCAAGTCAGCAGCGTCAATTTGAAACATTTACTAACTAGTTTGATAACAAGTTAGACAAACTCCATAAAGTGTTTCAATGATGACGGTGGTTGTGGTTCTCACGTTAGTTTGCTCCTTTTGTGACTGCTCTTGGCGTGCTTCCAACTTTAACTTTTTCCGACCCAGCTGCTGGACCAGGTGCTTATACAACTAAATTGTCCCGCAAGTCTGTCCAGCAAGTGCTGTGCCCGACGCATTGTGCAAGTTCTCACCAGGGGGTGGAACTATGCCTTTTCTCGCCAGGGGGTGGATCTACGCGTTTTCGCACTGGGGGGTGGAGTTCCGAGTTGGTGCGCACTCAGTTTTAGTGTCATAATGTAAGATTTATGAGGGCGTTTGTGTATCTTTAAAGTTATAGATATAAAGTTTGACAGGTTTATCATTTTTGGTTAAAGGTACTGGTGATCTCCCATCATACCATAGTTTTGTTACGACCTTTTTTAGTTTAATGAGAAAATGAAGCCTGCAATTGTTTATTGCTGTGAGCATCTTTTACAAGTAAAGTCGTGTGTCAGTGTTCATTACGAAATGCAAATCCACATGACTAGGGAACTGCGAATGTGCGATGATGCATGTGGCTCCATTGTGCACAGAATACCTGACCTCATGAAGGGCCTGTTTATTTATGAGTCACAATTACACTCATGCTCAAAAGAGCATTTAGCCCTGCACATGTGAAACCAACAAACTCAAACCACATTATGGCTCAAGGTTGTGCAAGATAACATCAAAAAACTCAATTTTGAATGCATTGCTTTGCTTTTTCATTGTGACAAAATACCAAAGGGCAAATCCTTTGCATTATGGTAATTACCGCTTATATAAAAACCCACCGGTTCTTTCGGACCGGTATCCACTATCGGGCAGCCTTCTCTACTAAGCTCCATCTTCGCTTAAGGGGGACTCTTGATTGCTTTGCGTAGTGATGCCACTTAGTTCATTGCCTCGGTGCGACTTCAGTATCTGAAACAATACTACATGTATGGCACTTTGCTTACAATTTGAGACCATAAGTATAAGGTAGATTTTATGCTCTCAATTTTTCCCCCCCCATAAATATAAAATGGCCCGTTTGGGGGGTACGTTTCTAAAAACAGGTTTATGACCGTATAGGGGTACGATTTCTAAAATTAGGTTTATGGCCGTATAGGGGTACGATTTCGAAAATTAGGTTTATGCGTTTTATGATCCATATGGGGACTGTGTGTTTATAGTTTGACAGATTGATATTGAATTGATCTGATTGATTAAATGGACGGATTCTCCCTATGGCACTTTACTATCAATTTTATTGATCTCTGATCGATTCAGGGAGGTGATTGGAAATGGTTATTGATTTCTGATAGGTGATTGGAAAATAGGGGATGCTGGGGGATCGGTCTAAGGTGGCTATAAGTTGGTATTGACAAGTCATTGATTGGAAATCTGTGATACGGGATTGATCTCCATTGATTGATTGGAAATATTGATCAGCTGGCGACATTGCAAGGATTTAAGTGAAAAGCAGGGGATTTATGAGGGTCTTGCCTCAAAATGAGACCAAAATACATATAAGCTTTCTAAATTTATTTTTAGCATCATTTACACCACCCCACAGTTTTAAACCTCCACAACTATGTTTATGGCATATAATTATGTTTTTAGCACCACATCACATTTTAAACCCTAACAGGTATATTTTTAGCATAAAGAGTTGCCTAACAATATGAAACTTTGTGGCTAACAATGTATATTTGTTGTGTAAATGTGTGTGAGCAAGTCTCCCCAACAATATATTGGGGCTGTCCCTGTAAGGGCAGCAAGGAACTTTATGCAAACTGGTGCATGTCAAATGAGACATTCTAGTGGTGGATATGTCGAGGGGTGTTCTGGAACTATAACGGGGACAAGTCAGTTATGTTGCCCCCTCGATTGACAACACTGACTCCGCCCTAAGTCCCTTACCAGTTTTCACCACAGAGCAAAATTCCCAAGACTTGCAAATATGTCTCATGTTTATGTCTGCAAGAAATTAAATGAGATGGTACTTACCACATTATTCGGCCAATGACAGTCTGTGACACTACTGCTTCAAGGTCTTCTCATATACTATGTTTAGAATGCAACTATATTGATCTCTAATAGGTTATTGATGATTAATAGGAAGCGCCCTTAGATGGAACTATCTGACTTTTCCATCTCTATTCTAAGGCACATTGCGGACATTGAAGGTCAGGTCCTCGTGTCAAAGAATGGAGCCACTCTTCCCATGATAACAACACAGAAGTATTCACCACACAAAATAAACATGTTCACCACACAAAATAGACAATGATTTTCACCTCACAAAATAAACAACTAATTTCACCACACAAAATAAACAAGTATTTTCAATACACAAACAAAACAAGTATTAAAACCTGCAAAATAAACATAACTTCCCACTCCCAGTCAAATACTCTACTCATCAAGCAAACACATCAGTGTCTGAATGAGGAATGAGACTGAATCAAAACAACACAAAGACTACCTATCCCCAACAACCAATCAGAAGACAGCAATATATTCTGAACCAATCAGAGCAGAGTTGGATCTAAAAATAACTGTGGGGAATTTCCATGACATCATGGAGTCACTCTTCCATTGATCTATAAATCACACTTTGTCCTCATGTATTATAACAAAAAGCCACTTACCATGTGAACAGTTCAGTGTCTCAATGTACAATGATTCAGAGTAAAAGTAATCACAAATGTACTTAACTCAAACAACCAAGCAGAAACAAGTTGAAACCTCCCAACCAATCAGAGAACAGATCAGTCTAAAAATGGAAAGACTTGTAACCAATCAGAGGAGCAGCATACAACAGCATTTGACCAGCACACACCAGCATTTCACCAGCATTTGACCAGCACACACCAGCATTTCACCAGCATTTGACCAGCACACACCAGCATTTCACCAGCACACACCAGCACACACCAGCATTTGACCAGCACACACCAGCATTTGACCTGCACACACCAGCATTTCACCAGCACAGACCAGCATTTGACCAGCACACACCAGCATTTGACCAGCACACACCAGCATTTGACCAGCACACACCAGCATTTCACCAGCACACACCAGTATTTGACCAGCACACACCAGCATTTCACCAGCACACACCAGCATTTCACCAGCATTTGACCAGCACAGACTAGCACACTAAACAGCATAAAACAGTACACAAAACAGCACAACAGCACACAAAACAGCATAAAACAGCACACAAAACAGCACAACACCACACACAACAGCAAAAAACAGCACACAAAACAGCACAACAGCACACAAAACAGCACAACACCACACACAACAGCATAAAACATCACACAAAACAGCATAAAACAGCACACAAAACAGCGCAACACCACACACAACAGCATAAAACAGCACAACAGCACACACAACAGCATAAAACAACACACAAATGAGCACAACAGCACACAAAACAGCATACAACAGCACACAAGAGCATAA
Organism: Hermodice carunculata; assembly: GCA_964020975.1. NCBI lineage: Eukaryota > Metazoa > Annelida > Polychaeta > Eunicida > Amphinomidae > Hermodice > Hermodice carunculata. The sequence continues at coordinate 50,935,132 of OZ026619.1, forward strand.
AACAGCACACAAAACAGCATAAAACAGCACACAAAACAGCATACCACAGAACACAAAACAGCACAACAGCATACAAAACAGCATGCAACAGCACACAAAACAGCACAACAACACACACAACAGCATTAAACAGCAAGCAAAACATCATAAAAACAGCATTAGGGAGTTACAAAATATATAAACAAGGTAAAATTTCATTTCAGTCATTTTATTCACACAAATACTAACATACATTCACACCAAACTATAAATTTACATCATATACTTTCTTTTATCTATGTAACTTTTCTATTGATAGACTTCTAAACATTCACAATTGTAAATTCTCTCAGATTAGGACATAGTTCAGTAAATAATACATAAAAGTCATCTCTAATATCTTGTGTTTCATTTGTCAGTTCTTTTCTCATGATGTCTTCTCTCATACCAACATTCAATACTTCAGTCAATAAATCCGATGCACTCATATTCACATGAATCTTTAGTTCATACACTATTCTGTCCAAAGCTTTCCCTACCTGCACAGCTGATATTTTACTCTTGGCATCTTTGAAATATTTGTCCACTGTCTCGTCCCATTCTGCAAAGCACCCCTCCATCCTAAACAGGCCGAAGGCCTGGAATATATATATATTTATATATATATTGAATCTCACTGTATTGTTTTGTGATTGACAGCCGAGTTAATTAAATTAGCTAGGAAGAGACCCGCCGGTATAATGTCTGGCTTTGATTAGTCATATGTTAATGATAATTGACAGTCGAGAAATAGCTGATAAATCACAGGTGGTCTAAGGTTGCCGACAAAAGAGTTCATACATAATTAACTAAATCTGAGAGGTAACACTTAGCATACATTGAATGGGTATCCACAGACGCTTTCGGGGAGATTCACCGAGTAACGCAGGTGTAGATATAATCAGAATTGATAAAGCATGAAGAAGAACAATTATCAAGGAAAGACACACAAAATGGAGACTAGACAATGCAAATATCTAAGCAACCATCTGTTTGAGGGGCATGTGTTATGTGAAGGACTGTGCTTTATTGTTGATTGACGCGGCACCCCACGATCCTGATTAGCTTTTAATAGTACATGCAGGTGATCTACCTATCAAAAGGCCTGCGTGGTGTAGATATGATCAGAATTCATAAAGCATGAAGAAGAACAATTATCAAGGAAAGACACACAAAATGGACACTAGACAATGCAAATATGTGAGCAAAAGAGTTGAATGATATATCAACATAATATCATTTAAAGGAAAGAGGACCCTTATGATTTGAGAATCACACAAGTAAATTTCAGGATAATTTTTATGCAAAGAGTGATAATTTATGATCATAATGTCCATTTCATCAGTCATAAGCTACTTTAAAGCACATGGGAAAAGAAAAATAGATTCTTGGTCGTGAAAATGACTTTTAATCGCATTCTCACTGTCAAAGTTGCGGTTCGTTATGTACAGGATTTGTATCTCTCTCATCAGAGCAGTCCAGCGTAAATACCCATACAGACGGCTATCGTGGACAAAGACATTTGTTGATCCATGTCATTATGTCAGTCATCATCACATTTTAAACCCTAACAGGTATATTTTTAGCATAAAGAGTTGCCTAACAATATGAAACTTTGTGGCTAACAATGTATATTTGTCGTGTAAATGTGTGTGAGCAAGTCTCCCCAACAATATATTGGGGCTGTCCCTGTAAGGGCAGCAAGGAACTTTATGCAAACTGGTGCATGTCAAATGAGACACTCTAGTGGTGGATATGTCGAGGGGTGTTCTGGAACTATAACGGGGACAAGTCAGTTATGTTGCCCCCTCGATTGACAACACTGACTCCGCCCTAAGTCCCTTACCAGTTTTCACCAGCTCTCAAGAGCACGTGCGCAGATAATGACCGGCTATACCAAATTAACAGCATCCCAAAACAAAACTCACAAAAACAAACAAATAAATTTCAGGATCCACACTCAAATAATCAAAACAAAGAAGAAACCCAAAGGTTGGGCCTGGAATAAAAGGCAAGTGTAGATCTGATAGGAAATACCCCAGGCCGAAGGAATGGAATAAAAGTGAAATGTTGATTATTGATCTGATAGGAAATATTGATTTATGAACATGTGGCTGTCACAGAAAGTCATTTCTCTAGGAATACCGGGACCAATAGTGATATAATCACTAGAGGTAGGTGGATCCATATCCGCTAGAGGCGCTGAGGCTCTCCGCATCCATGGCTATATGGGTGCAAAAGTGTTACACTGCCTCCGGCTCAACCTTTCAGGAACCCCCAAAATAAAATTCAATTGTTCGTATGTAAAAAGGCTTAATCGGCACATCACGTGACTGAAAGGACCAATCACAAGGTGATAAACATTACCGGCGGCATGTTTGATTTTGTTTATGGAAAATTTCAATGGTGGGCGATTTGCGAAAAATTCGGACATTTGGATGCGAAGAAAACAAGGTGAGATCACTTTAAAGTATATACTTGCATACATAATGTGAAAGCTCGTGATCTAAATATTCCAATAAACTTTACTTGATAAAAATCCGACGACTCGCTCAGAAGTTATAGCTTCCGAAAAAAATGGTACGACACGGAAGATGTTTGTTTACTGCCGGCGGCTTGCGTGTTGATGTTCACACCTTGCCTCGACAAGAGTATCGACGCTTACCCGCTAAACACAAGCACATCTCTTATGTAAATCATATTTAATGATTAATATTCGTATTGTATATAAAAAGGGCTTTAATTTGGTCTTTATTTGATGAAAATCGACCCAGCCATTCGAGATTTATAACTTCATAAAATATTGCATGCGACAAGGGAATTGGGTCTTGTATCAGAAATGTGTTTGCCGGGGAAAGGGGCCATCTTTCACCGGTAGCTGCATCGTGCATACCCTTAGTAGTGATGAGGTGATTTTTTTATCAACTTTAAACAATAAACATATATGATGTTATATATCATTGGAAAGCTCTACTAATGGGTAATACGCAGTTGATATTTTTATTTCCATAGCTTGTAGATTTTCAGATTTATAAAAGATCAAACTTTTGTGTAAAAAAAAAAAAAGAAAATCATTTTCCACACAGTGACTTGTGTATTGAAACGGCGAATTGTTTTGGTCTTCTGGTCTTATAATATTACGTGTACATCCTTATAAAGCCTATATTTTCAAATTGCGTGCAACTAGAGCTTTAATTCAGTTTTTATTTTACAAAAATCGGTCAAAGCACTCAAAAGTTATGACTTTTTGAACATTTCATTTGGCCATCGCGAATTCAGTTGTCTGCGTGTGCCGGTGAAAGGTTCAATGGTTTGCCGGTATATCGTTAATGGTGGTGTAGATAGGCTTCAGTAGGGATGCAGTATTTTAAACTAGAAAGAAGGGAATCAAATATGACATATTATATATCACTGGAAAGGTCTTTTAATGAATAATACGAATCTGATATTTTGTTTCCATAACTTGAAAATTTGAAGGATTTACAGAGGACCAAACTTAAGTAAAAACAAGTCCCAGTTTACAGACACTGTCAGTGACAAGTGCAGGAGCAATTAGTAAAGCAGGTTTCATGGTCAATGATCTCACTTTCAGGAAACATTGCAATATTTCAATTTTATAATTATCTTTATCAGACATGAGACTGAATATATCTTGTGCTGTCCAAAGTTTAATGTTAACCGTCACTCCATTTAGCAAATATTTATTCATATTCAAAATTCCCAAACGAAGTGGACCATATAATTCGACAATTTTACTCCTTGCAGTATAATTGTGATCAGTAAAATAACCAAAGTTTGTTTGGTCTAAAGCATCAAAATTATTACCAGTGTCTCTAAAGAATAACTGTGACTCAAGTTCACTGGCGTTTAGTTCAAACTCATTTAACAAAACATCCAGGTATGCTTTGTAGGGATAATTAACTCCCCCTTCAACAAGTGTCTGATTCAAATATACTTCAGCTTGTCGGAATAGTGATGATAAAGGTAAATTACAAAATGTAACTTTATCTGTCTGTTTTAAGTTAATACCATCTTTCTTTTTAATACGGACTTGGAAATTAACAGACACAGATGATCTATATTGACAAAGAATTCACATTTATTTCTACTAACCTTCTGTAATAAACCTTATAATTCCTTACACAAATACTAGCATCCCAAAACAAAACTCACCAAAAACAAACAAATAAATTTCAGGATCCACACACACACACAAATAATCAAAACAAAGAAGAAACCCAAAGATGGGGCCTGGAATAAAAGTGAAGTGTAGATTATTGATCTGATAGGAAATACCCCAGGCCGAAGGCTTGGAATAAAAGTGAAATGTTGATTATTGATCTGATAGGAAATATTTATTTGTGAACAAGTGGCTGCCGTAGAAAGTCATTTTTGTAGATATACTAGAGTGCCAGGAGATGTAACTCCTATAAATGTTTGATAAATAAACAAACAATCTTTAAGATTTGAAATGATGTAAAAAATTACTATAATTAATGTTATATAGTCAGCGACAAGACTAATAAAGCTTACAATGAAGCAAAATTTCCAAAACATTTTTAATACGTACATATTATTGTGTAATATATCTTGTTCATATTTCTGTATTTAAAATTCTTATTTACTAAAACCAAATGCGGTGTTTATTTTATGAAGCACTATTTCTTTGAAGATATGTTTATTATCAATTACTTATCATTAAACCAACGAGATCTATTATTATGAATTACTTAGTGTGGCTGGAACCGTACCGTTAATGATGATTGACAGTCGAGTTAATTAAAATAGCTGATAAATCATAGATATGTAGTAGGAGAGCATTTGTGTTATGTGAGAGCAGATAGAATTTTAGCGGGTAAACCTAGAAAGTATATCTATTTTGATTTTGAGTGTAGTCAGGACAAAGTAGCACAGTGTGAAGTAGGGTACGAACCTAGGAAAAAAGTAAGATGTAAACAATGTAGTGAAAAGAAGAAAACATGTAGTCAATGTAAAAGATGTAACAATTGTAGCGAATTAACATGTGGAAAACAGATCCACGAAGCAAATTTTGTAGGGGTACAGAAATCATGTGATAGTTGTAAAGATAGTCCAATGGACGCGGCTTGTAACAAATGTGTATGGAATTGAACAAAACTTGAAAACAAACAGAAAGAGGACAGCAACTGAACAAGAAAAGGAAGAGGTAAAAAAAAACAAAGATGGGGAAGAACAACAGACCCAAAAACAGTAAAGCAATATCAGTACGAAATGTGTGTCCTTGGAATCATGACATTATACATGAAAAGGATGACTGTTGGGTGTTTACTGAGGAGATGTGTAAAAAGAGACGTGTAGAATACGAGCGAGGATTTAATTAAATGGATTAATATTGTTCTTGAGAACTAACAATATTATAAATCCTCGCTCGTATTCTTCACGTTTCTTTTTACACATCTCCTATATATATATATATATATATATATATATATATATATATATATATATATATATATATATATATATATGTATATATATATATATATATATATATATATATATATATATATGTATATATATATGTATATATATATATATATGTATATATATATATATATATATATATATATATATATATATATATATATATATATATATATATATATATATATATATATATATATATATATATGTATATATATATATTCCAGGCCTTCGGCCTGTTTAGGATGGAGGGGTGCTTTGCAGAATGGGACGAGACAGTGGACAAATATTTCAAAGATGCCAAGAGTAAAATATTAGCTGTGCAGGTAGGGAAAGCTTTGGACAGAAGAATAATGTATGAACTAAAGATTCATGTGAATATGAGTGCATCGGACTGAAGTATTGAATGTTGGTATGAGAGAAGACATCATGAAAAAAGAACTGCCAAATGAAACACAAGATATTAGAGATGACTTTTATGTATTATTTACTGAACTATGTCCTAATCGGAGAGAATATACAATTGTGAATGTTTAGAAGTCTATTAATAGAAAAGTTACATAGATAAAAGAAAGTATATGATGTAAATTTATAGTTTGGTGTGAATGTATGTTAGTATTTGTGTGAATAAAATGACTGAAATGAAATTTTACCTTGTTTATATATTTTGTAACTCCCTAATGCTGTTTTTATGATGTTTTGCTTGCTGTTTAATGCTGTTGTGTGTGCTGTTTTATGCTCTTGTGTGCTGTTGTATGCTGTTTTGTGTGCTGTTGTGCTGATTTGTGTGTTGTTTTATGCTGTTGTGTGTGCTGTTGTGCTGTTTTGTGTGCTGTTTTATGCTGTTTTGTGTGCTGTTTTATGCTGTTTTGTGTGACACTGAACTGTTCACATGGTAAGTGGCTTTTTGTTATAATACATGAGGACAAAGTGTGATTTATAGATCAATGGAAGAGTGACTCCATGATGTCATGGAAATTCCCCACAGTTATTTTTAGATCCAACTCTGCTCTGATTGGTTCAGAATATATTGCTGTCTTCTGATTGGTTGTTGGGGATAGGTAGTCTTTGTGTTGTTTTGATTCAGTCTCATTCCCCATTCAGACACTGATGTGTTTGATTGGTGAGTAGAGTATTTGACTGGGAGTGGGATGTTATGTTTATTTTGCAGGTTTTAATACTTGTTTTGTTTGTGTATTGAAAATACTTGTTTATTTTGTGTGGTGAAATTAGTTGTTTATTTTGTGAGGTGAAAATCATTGTTTATTTTGTGTGGTGAACATATTTATTTTGTGTGGTGAATACTTCTGTGTTGTTATCATGGGAAGAGTGGCTCCATTCTTTGACACGAGGACCTGACCTTCAATGTCCGCAATGTGTCTTAGAATAGAGAGGGAGAAGTCAGATAGTTCCATCTAAGGGCACTTCCTATTAATCATCAATAACCTGTTAGAGATCAATATAGTTTAGTTTAGTTTAAACATATTTATTTTCACTGGATTACCCAATAGTACATGAAATATGACTAATCTAGGGGTTCTCCAGACACGGAGACGCACAAAATGATATATACAAGACGCATAGGACAATACAATGTACAAACATGTGACTATGTACTCTGGTAGACATGCTGTAAAACAATTAAACAACAAAAACAATATCTAACATTCCAATCCAATTAAGAAAACATGCATATATACACGAATATGCTTAGTAGCAAGCTAATTGGTCCTCAGCACAGGGAGCGACTGAAGGGGAGGTTATAGCTTGCTGGGCGCGGCCGAAGCACCCTGGCTGCAAACTCACACTGCCACTGTGGAGCCGCCAGTGCGCCCAGTAGCTCGGGTGTTCCTTCCCGCCTTGTCATTGTCGACCCACCTGTGGAGACACGATAGAGGACATGGTAGTATTAAAGGTACATACGTTGAACATTCAAATACACTGCAATGGTATATGCTGGTTTCGGGATACATATATATAATAAGATACTACACGGTTACAATATAAATCGGCGTGTTTCAACAACAAAATTTTGCATTGCTCTGAAAATTACTGTATTGCATTCTTCTGAAAGTTCTTTACTCCCGAACAGTAAAATACTACTTGCATTCTAAACATAGTATATGAGAAGACCTTGAAGCAGTAGTGTCACAGACTGTCATTGGCCGAATAATGTGGTAAGTACCATCTCATTTAATTTCTTGCAGACATAAACATGAGACATATTTGCAAGTCTTGGGAATTTTGCTCTGTGGTGAAAACTGGTAAGGGACTTAGGGCGGAGTCAGTGTTGTCAATCGAGGGGGCAACATAACTGACTTGTCCCCGTTATAGTTCCAGAACACCCCTCGACATATCCACCACTAGAATGTCTCATTTGACATGCACCAGTTTGCATAAAGTTCCTTGCTGCCCTTACAGGGACAGCCCCAATATATTGTTGGGGAGACTTGCTCACACACATTTACACAACAAATATACATTGTTAGCCACAAAGTTTCATATTGTTAGGCAACTCTTTATGCTAAAAATATACCTGTTAGGGTTTAAAATGTGATGTGGTGCTAAAAACATAATTATATGCCATAAACATAGTTGTGGAGGTTTAAAACTGTGGGGTGGTGTAAATGATGCTAAAAATAAATTTAGAAAGCTTATATGTATTTTGGTCTCATTTTGAGGCAAGACCCTCATAAATCCCCTGCTTTTCACTTAAATCCTTGCAATGTCGCCAGCTGATCAATATTTCCAATCAATCAATGGAGATCAATCCCGTATCACAGATTTCCAATCAATGACTTGTCAATGCCAACTTATAGCCACCTTAGACCGATCCCCCAGCATCCCCTATTTTCCAATCACCTATCAGAAATCAATAACCATTTCCAATCACCTCCCTGAATCGATCAGAGATCAATAAAATTGATAGTAAAGTGCCATAGGGAGAATCCATCCATTTAATCAATCAGATCAATTCAATATCAATCTGTCAAACTATAAACACACAGTCCCCATATGGATCATAATACGCATAAACCTAATTTTCGAAATCGTACCCCTATACGGCCATAAACCTAATTTTAGAAATCGTACCCCTATACGGTCATAAACCTATTTTTAGAAACGTACCCCCCAAACGGGCCAATTTATATTTATGGGGGGAAAAATTGAGAGCATAAAATCTACCTTATACTTATGGTCTCAAATTGTAAGCAAAGTGCCATACATGTAGTAACAATATCCCAATCCTGGGGCCCACCGCTGTCAGCAAGTGGTAATTTCAAGGCGTTGTATTTACATTTTTAGGTAATGCTCACACTGAAAAGTCCCATTTTATATTTTACATTACATTCATTCGACAAATTAACCTTCCGTTAACACTAATCACACATACATTTTGGATACTACCTCTTC
>OZ026619.1:50944226-51013226 GCA_964020975.1 Hermodice carunculata
AAAATAACGAATCGGGACTAACCCACACTGGCTGCCATTTAGAAAATTGTGGAGTCCGCACCCAATGGTTTGTAAATATGGATAGTCGTACTCTGACGATCTTGGGAGGTTATAATATATGAAACCAAAAGTACATATTTCGCAAATATTTCAGAGCATCAATAATGATATGATATATGCAGTGGCCGCAATTCACTTTGATATCCAAATCAACTGTATTTTTGTGCGACTGCCCCTCTGCCCCCCAAGCAAAAAGTTAGTATCTCGAAATGTCCCCGATGTGCGCGATATCTACAACACGAACATCGCGGACATTTGTATCTCAGACACTTTATAGCTTTGTTTCAAGATTAAAGCCGGTGAAGCCGCCCGTGCACAGTGCATCATTGTTATTTATCATTTATGATTGTTTCTGGCATGAATAAATATAAATTTGGACGGTGGTCCCATGATCTGTGGTTCTTGCTGTGCGCCATGTTCAAAATGGTGCATGATTCGTCGCCTTGACAGTCGAGTATCGTGTCGCATTTGGATTTGTAACTGACGATGATAACTGCTTGAGACACAACCGAGCGGGCAGATTAAAGCTAAAATAGTAAGTCATGTTTTAAAAGTAGGAGAAGCGAAGAAAAAAATTCATGTTTTAAAAGTACTTTATTAAAAGCCGTTTGCCCAGGTAACTTGGACAACGGACACCTGGGACCTAGCGAAAAGATAACCATAATGATTACCTAACAACAAGGGCTATGCTGTTTCACCATGGAGGAATAAACTATTCCTCCATGGTTTCACCGAACAACCCTGCATGGCTATGTAGCTATGCTGGCCCAAGTTAACCCTAAAGACAAGTTGAAATAAAATGCAGTGTTTGAGTTGACTTAACTGCAAAATAGCGGCTTATGACGGCCGCTTGCTCGATAAATCTTTCAACTGGGGCTATTGCTATGCTGTTTCACCGTACATGGAGCTCCATGCACCGTACAACCCTGGCTATGGCCTATGCGGCTGTGCTCTTTCCCCGGCTTAAGTTAACCCTCCACTGCCAACAAGTTGAGATAAGATAGTGTGTTTGAGTTGACGTTACGGCAAAAAAAAGGGGCACACAACGGCCACTTTCTCTATAATATCTTTCAGCCAGGTTCGATCAATTTTTATTAGGGCGGCTTGAAACTTGTTTTTGTCATGTTTCATAAACAGTGACTGTGTTTGAGTTGACTTTACTACAAAATAACGGCACACGACGGCCACTTTCTCGATAAAATTTTCAGTCAGAGCCGATCAATTAGGGAAGGGCGGCTTTAAACATTTTTTTATTTATTTTGTATTTCGTAAAAATTATTTAAGGTCTTGACTCGAGCCTTTTCAATTTCAGTAGGGTCGGTCGGGTAATGGAACGACACATATATTTTGTTATGCCTGAGGTAACTTGAACATTTGTCAGTCAGTAGCTTTGATGAAACAGCCTGTTACTCTTTCAAATTGAGATTTCCGTGAATCACTTTTTCATGTATATAAGTAAATTTTGAGACAGCCTTCTCCAAAAGGTCTTTGATCAATTATCACAAATTCAGAAAACGTGAAGCAAGGAATGTGATTAGCGTTTTTGGGGGATGGTTTTTTTTTTTTTTTTTTTTTTCATTTTCTGCAATTCCATTTCTTTATATGATTGTTGAAGTTCAAAAAAGCAGAAAAATTGAGGGAAGTATTTTTTTCCGTTTGCTGACTTTTCATTTCTTTGTGTGACTGTTGAAGTTCCAAAAACAAAAGAAATTGTACAGGTCTGCTTCAAACACTTTGAGCATACATAAAATAAAAAGAAACCGAAACATTCACTTTTTCATGAATTCTTTAAGGTACAATTTCACCAATTTTCAAACTTGTAGATCTGATATACTTGCAGTAATCTTGTCACAAAGTGCAATGAGATTAATTGACAATAATACCACTCGCACTTCTAAATAACTTCAAAGCTTTATTTAAAACGAGACGAAACTACACGTTTCCCATTGCTCTACATATTTCCTGATAGCTCCGCTACCGTTCACGTCCTCCACGCAGTTGCATGCATGCTTGGGTACCTTTTCCATACTAAGGTATAAGTAGATAGTAGTATTTTAATCTATCTTCTCCTCGAGTTTTGGTGTGGAATATAACAGCTTAAGTATGAGTTATTTACTACCTGTGTCAAGTCAGGAGTGAATTTTGTTTCTTAACATTGATATTGGAAGATGAATGTTGATGTTTTGGAAGCTCTTGAATCTCTTTGCTGTCATTGTTGGGTGGACATTTATGAATAGTGGTAATGTTGCTTCTGAACTACTCAGAATCGATTGAAACTTTCTGTGGTGATGCACTGGCGTGTGGTCACATAAACTGCCTTCTTTGTGGAACAAATTTTTGATAAATACTTAGTGCAATTCTAATTTAAGGCCCCAAATTTTCCAAGCTTTACACTGTCTAGGTTTCACGTGTGCATTCTCTGTAGTGTTTCAAAGTACTGTTGTAATGCACCTTCTGTAACCTTACTTAAAACATGATTCTGTTGTTTGAACTTGTGCTTTCTTATTAAATTATTTGAACCAAATCACTGCCTAGTTTATGTTCACATTGGGGCTGTTTCGGCACCTGGACATAGCTATTTGATGTGTTCGCCTCACCTTTGACAAATTTTAAATTAAGGGATGCAACAGGATTCGAATCTAGACAGCTCTGGACAAGAATGCCATTTCAACGACCTGTCAAAACCATATCACCCTTGGGTCTGCTGGAACTAAGGATCCTTTCTTTTGGGTTGGTCGAGGTACTGGTGCATGCAAGGAGAAGCTATCATGATCAGACTGAATCAGATGCTGGAAGTTATACTACAATGAGGCTTCTAAGATTGTTGAACAACATGCAGTTCAAAGTATGGGTGAATGTTACTCTCCTAAAATCATGAAGACACAGCATGTTTTAAGGAAACACCATTTGTATTCATTGGCTCTTGTATAAAAATGAATAACAAACCACTCCACGCTACACATGTCACAGTTTTGTATTCCCTTTGACAGATGAAGCCAATCTTACTCGTGATATCTCTTCATTTTAACAGCACTAGGCCTCCAACCCTCAGCATTACGCATATTGATATGGCTACTCCAAATTATTTATTTCATATCAGCCACCATAACTTCCACAAACATAACCATCATCATAAACATAATCATTAACCAAGAATTCAGAATTTCCATCACTAAAATAACAAGGGATAAACATCATTTAATGAATACCAGCAAATAAAAACAGAAAATACAATACAGGCACAAGTTACCATGTTAATACATCTTAAAGACGTCCACAGCGCTAAATCTATGCTGTCTGATACATGTCATACCCATACATTTACATCAGTACATGCACTACGTGCCATATACATGTGTGTGCATCGGTACACGAATTACTTGACTGCTTCAGTGGTGTAGGAGAAAACCTCATATATGTAGTTAACTGTTTCCTGTCATTCACACTGAAACACCCCACATTTAGACATTGTAGAGACAAAAGTAAATTTCACACACATACTGCCTCTGTCATATTTAGATATGGTGGATGCATGAGTAAATGTGACATATAATAACCGACTATTTTCTGTCACATTTAGGCATGGAGACAGAAGTACAAATAAATCATGCAGTCCACTGTTCTCTCTCTCACACTCTAGAAATGGTTTTGAGTAAATTAGCTCCATGCACTTTACACTGTTCATATCACTTTACTGGCTTATGGGGAGAAAAGTCCCTTCATGTCCATTAATTAGTGCATTTAACCCATCAGCATATTTCTTGTTCAGGTCACTCTGGAAATGCATTTGGTGGTCCTGGATGGTTGTACTGGGGGAAGGGTAACAGTGGAGTCCTAAGTATTTGTCTGTCCTTGCATTGGCATTCCAACTTTTGTCTTCCAGAAATCCCATTGCAACTGGTCTAAGGATCGTTTGAGACCCTTAGTCAGAGCTTGAGCCAATGCAGTCACTTTTTCCTTGGTCATACCAACAATTATACGATGTTTCGTGTTTGCAGCTGAACACTCTCTAAAAGGTTGTGAAGACAAGGTGGCCTTCTCTTCAGTCTTAATTGACAGTATTGGCTACTGTATCCAACATTTTCACATACAGTTCAACATTTTTATGGATCAGTTTGGTAACATTTTTTTTTTCTAAATTCTGGGTATCAATTGTTCAAAACATCGTAGGCCCACCATAAAGTCACCGAATTTTGGATATTGCATCCCTGTATTCAACACTGACACACCTTAAATTAAATGCTGGAGTCGAGAAAGTGATGTCTGGTTTATTGTTGGGGGCCTTCCCAGTGATCATCATTTTTTAAATGTTGAATTGTTCTCTTTTGGAGGAGGTCGTGAAAAAGAGTACTGTATGTACCCTTGTGAAAATGATGAAAATGTTGAACCATCCCAAAATGTTTTTTAGTTGCTAGGTAAAAATTGTTCAAAACATCGTATGCCCCCATATAGCTACCAAATTTGGGATATTCTCAAAAAAGAAACATAATATTTTAGTACCATCTTGAGAAATGCAATACCACATGTTTGACGGTTTCCATATAGGTGGGATAATGCATTAATCTCATTGACTTGTGAAGACATACCAATTGATATGATGCTGCACAAAAGGTTCATAGAGTTGTTAAATGGTATCAGAATACCAATGCAACAATAAGTAAAGTGTTGGTAAACTTACCATATGACAGCTATATATACATATATATATATATATATATATATATATATATATATATATATATATATATATATATATATATATATATATATATATATATATATATATATATATATATAAAATCTCCATTAATCAAATGAAGTGTTCCTGATTAGTGACAAATATCTATTCAAATTGTTAACTGAAACATGGTATTTTGAGAGCAGTATATTGGGCTATTTAAACTTTATGACCTGGCACATCTTAATCCCCAGATCATAATAAACTATTAAAAATGGATGGCACCATAGTTTGATACTGGACGTGTTGGGGCACATAGAGTTTAATCTAACCCAGGTAAATTTATGTAACACAAGTCAGGATATGTTTGAGAAAAAGAAGGAATAATTGCGTGTGCTTTCTCTTGACCAAAGAATTATCTTCACTTCATTGTCCCTGTAATTATGCCTTATTCAGGCCACATCCACCACCACATCAACATCCGCATCTGCCACCACATTCACATATGCATTTACCTCCACATTTATAACATTCACATCCACCACCAATCTAATACAACTGTAGGCTAGGTGCACAGTATGAGATAAAGGTAGTTATCACAGATGAAGATGGCACATTATTTTATGTGATGGAACTTTCTCCCTCTGCTTGACCAATATAATTGTGTGTGCTTTCTCTTAACTAAAGAATTGTCTTCACTTCATTGCCCCTGTAATTATGCATTCAGGCCACATCTAGAACATTCACATCCACCACCAATCTAATAAAAATACAACTGTAGGCTAGGTGCACAGTACGAGATGAAGGTAGTTATCACAGATGAAGATGGCACATTGCTTTATGTGATGGAACTCTTAGCGGTATTAACAACCTTAAAAGACATCAGATATCTATACATCAAAACATATTACATGGTTGAAACCAACAGAGTGCATTCCAGTCACCTGCATCCTCTCAACATATCTCAGTCCCAGATGAAAATCACATGACCATGAAACACCATGATGAACACCTGCTCCACAGCTTAAGAGAAAGGGGAAAAAATAAAAAAAAATAAAATAATCCCTTCACCACGGTCATCACTGCTCCAACAGGTTTTGGTTAATCATTTTTTACCAAAGGAGTTTTGGAAGACAACCTGATCGATCCACTGCCTCACACAATAATCTGGTTTTATGAGCAATGGCAGCCACTGCATACAGATATGCAGAGAAAGATGCCTGCACTTGATATTCATCCAAGGTATACCACAAATTTTGGAGATTAACAGTTTTTTACACAAGAAAGTGGTGGTGTCTGATGATCTGATGAGTTTAATTGGAAAACATACAAGATTAATGTACCAAACGAAACCACCATTGGAATCTGAGTGTTATAACACAAATTCTATGAACCACATACAGTTGCCATATGAAGACATTGTCATTATCTTGTTTTCTTCAATATGCCAGCTGATCAACAAGTAAAAACTGTGAGTCAGTGTTTCCCTATAAAACCCAATTACAAGATGGAAGAATGCAACAGAGCCACTACCAATTATTATTGCTATTTACTGGCAGACCTCAAGCCTCAGACACCAGGACATGATGGCATCAAATATTCTCCCTGAAAACAAAGAACAAACAGGCCAACAGCAAATGGTTATAAAGCAGGGCAGGCCACACACCCATGAACCGACTAAAACTTATAAGTGGGAGATCATCATACCAGGTCACCAACCATTGGAAAGAGAAACTGTTGAAAGTGTGCTATTTGGTGCACCTGGAATATGTCAAGCAGAGGAAGAAGGAGCCAAGATAGAAATGGCATCTTGTGACTATTGTGGTATTAGGTTTGTCTATGTGCACGAGTTGTGTCGATGCACACGAGTTGCAGCATCACTTGGTTGGCTGGTGTAGAGAGGTTCATGGAAGCAAGAGATGTCTCGATGAGGGTTTCAACATTCAAGTCTGGGGGCATGGCACCAAGTGAAGCGGAGTACGATTTGCTTCCAAGATTTGCTAAAGCCATGAGATCTAAATATGCTAGATGGTGCGAACTCTTGTATGATCTCGAGAAAAATAAAATTCACAACACCAACAAGAAAACCATCCGTCACTTAATGGACAGTGAAAACATGGCCTGGCAGGAGGCTATGCACACAGCACTAAAGAAAAGATATTTCTGGTTAAAACAACTCATCCAAGACAATGGACCAGATGGGCGATACAAGGATACAGGCAAAGAAGACAATTAACTGTTGCTGAAATGATTGTGCTGTTCAGTAATTTGTTGACCAAAATATGTTGACCTGAATGTGTTTTTACCATGATCCAAAAAAAAGATACTGAGGTTACTCCAATCAGACTACGTTATGTAAAAATACTATATACGTAGTGTTTCATGTAGACTTAATTGATACAAGCCTCTAGACCGTGTATTTCAATGAGGTAAAAAAATCACCATAAAACAAGAATGACCGGTCAAAATATGTTGAATTCTTGGAAAATATGGTCAAAGGACAACTTTGTTGCTCTCCATCTGGCTGGTACATCATGGACCCAAATCCAGAGTGGAGCAAGAAACTCAACAAACCAAACAAGCCGGTCATTAATCCAGTAAGTTCTGTGGCTCAAACAGTGAAACAAGCCAAAACTACCCTGACGGATAAAGAAATAAAGAAAGAGCTGCACAATCTACTCTGTCAAAATACAGAAAGAGACAGAATACCATCCTGGAAAAAAGACCAAACAAAAAGATCAAAAAAAAAGAATGAAATCGGATTCCAGGAGCCAAGTGCTGGAAATAAATGGAGATGTTGAGATGCAAACATTTCCTAAAATATATTTTATTTAGTTTGTCCAGTCTTGTTTTATGTCATTGTGAGCAATAATAATGGCATATTGTTTATCATTTTATATCACTCGTTCTATTTATTTTATCATGTTATTTTATTTTATTTAAATTTATTTTATTTCAATTTATTCGTTTCATTTTTTTAGATATTATTCATGTCATTATCTTATTATTTACTCTTTTTATATTGAACTTTATTAGGTTCATTTTATTTTTATTTTTATGTTCATTTTCTTCGAAATGAATTTCGTCTTTTTTTAAATTAGGCCTTGTATAATCGGTATTTATATATCAATTTGACATGACAACAAAAAGAAATAATTGACATATTTTACTGACAAATCTTTCACATAATTTAGAATGGCATTGGAACATTATCATGAAAAAGTGTGTATGTGTGTGTGTGTGTGTGTGTGTGTGTTTGTGTGTGTGTGTGTGTGTGTGTGTGTGTGTGTGTGTGTGTGTGTGTGTGTGTGTGTGTGCATTAAACCAACTTATGACTTTGCCACTGATTTTGGGACGCTTCTCATGTTATTTTTGGAACACCGTGTTCACCACCACCGTCAGTCGGACTGCTTATAGTCACTCACGGAGGTGTAAACAAGAAAAACATAGGAATTTGGTTGTTGTTTTTGTTGTTGTTGTTGTTGCTGTTGTTGTTTTTCCATTTATTTTTATTTTGCTCGTTTAAATTGTAACCGTGCTTAAGCAGTATGTCTGAACCATCATCAGCAACCATTGTTGACAAATTGAGATCATTTTTTTTTAAAAAATGGCTGGGTAACAATGGGGATTTGGGGGAGTTGGTATGCGTGTTTCCCATTTTTGGGTAGGTGATTGGTGGTGAAGGTTGCTGGTTCGAGACCCGTCCTTTCCGTGGTCATAGAACGTATATATTTTCGGTGCTCCGTTGATGGTGGTGGACTTACAGTCCCCGCTCTGGGACAACTCCGAATACAGTACCCGTATTGGATTAACTGCAATGAACTGGGCCGTGTCGATTATGGCATTCACGCATACTGGCCTCTATTGAACCATTCTTTTTAGGAATGCGGATTTGGTGCTGTTGGTATGTGTGGGTCCCAATTTCGGCTTCGTGATTGGCGCCGAATGTTGCTGGTTCGAGACCCGTCTGTTCCGTGGTCATAAAACTTATTATAATTGAAAGCAGATCTGTTTTAAGTCAGTCTGGTTCATATTGTTTTTTTTTATCGGTGCAGGTGAAAATGGCCTGTGGATACAATAGCAGTATGACTGAAAGGAGATATTATTTCTTTTTTAAAGAGAAAGTTGCATGTCGTAACCTGAGAGACCGGTGGTTTTTGCTGGTGAAAGTGGCCTGAAGACGCAATTGCTTGGGTGATGAAGTGAACATATTTTTTTGGAAAAGAGAAAGCGCATGCAGTTATACCTTCTTTTGTCAATCATGTCCTGACTTGTGTTACAAAAGTCAACCTGGGTCCGACACAAGTCTGCTTGCCCCAACAAGTCCAGTATCGAACTATAGCGCCATTTATTTTTAATACTTTTATGATATGAAAATTAAGAAATGTTATGCCATTGAGACGGTATGCCCCAATATAGTTTTGGGTCATTCAAAATGTTTGTAAACACTTTTCAAAATGTCACGAAAATGAAAGTTTAACCCTACCGATGCTAACAGAAAGGAATGACACCTTTTTACATAACACAGATCATTCTATAATTTAGTCATGTGTACGTTAAATTTTGTTTATACGTTTTCAACCGGGCTACAGGCATTAGTTACGGATGAAGTATACTTTTGTCAAGATGAGGAAAGAAACCTGTGATATCAAAATTTAATTCACATCTGAAACATTCTCCATAATTGTGTAAACGTCCATTATCACAAAGGGCTTAATAATAGATAAGACTTTGCATAAACATATCAGCGCTTGAACCCCATAGGACTTTTTTTTTTTTTTTTTTTTATCATCAACTGTTTATTTCTTTAATATCCGCCTTACAATATTTCCTCATTTCATCGGCAGACTGAAATGAGTTTACAATAACGAAACAAACTTAATATATTTCGCATTTTTATATTTATCAATTACTTCCGAGACTTGTCGTCGATATTCTAGCTCTTTCTTACATAATATATAAACATCCGCATTTTTTCCATCCTGTTTGATACAAAAACTTTTAAAAATGACAAAACAAATAAGTGTTATAATTTCGTTTACCCAATAGTAACTTCCATTTCCAATTTTGTAGCCTAAGATTAGTGTCTTCAAACAGAGGTCTAAATTTTCAAATCCTAACAACTTAAATGCTTTTTTCACATTTTGCCATAATATATCTAGTCTTTTACAATTGAAAAATAAATGTTCATAAGAATCAATACAATCACAGAATATACAAAGAGGAACCCCATAGGACTTAGTATATGATATACCACAGACGCACCCAGTGGACAGAATCGTGATGAATAAAGCAAGTTACTCCGTGTTTGTCACTTGTTCAGTTTTATCAGTCAGTACAACATTGCCTTCATGTAGGTCTAAAAATACAATAATTTACCGTTAAAGTCTACTTTCGTTTACAGTATAGGTAACATTACATTCATCGTTCTGGATTCATATTGCTAGACTACATATTTTGTGTATTAAACGTGAGTCGTATGCATCGATGTTTGAGGCATACCAATAAAAATGTATTGGTTTCGTTAGAAAATTAGAAAATTACTAACACAATATGATCAGTTATTGCCAAGGTACAGAAAAAGAGTTGTTCCCTTGGAGCAGATTTGATATTAAATCACTCTAACTTCTTAAACCCTTGTTACAACGCCTTGAGTTGCACTCAGAACTTGAACTGATTTCTATCCCGATTTGCTGTAAAGAATGTAGATCAGATTTACATGTTGACATATGCCTGACCCGTGAAAAACTTAAAGACTGAATGCAAACATTCTCTGCCCATGAATCTCTGATTCCCTTTTTTTTTTTTATCTATTTATTTTTTTTTTTACGTCCGCATAATTGAAGTTGCACAATCCGACCCCAGCTAGCCCAATTTAAAACTACATAATTATATAATTAAAATTGCTGATGTCGAACTGTCATACAGGAAGTGCAACAGGTTCAGCCAATACCACTCCACCCTCTCGCACCAACTTTGCCGGCTTGTACATAAGGGGATTTCAACAGCCAGTTAATTAATTTCCTCATTACTATTCTGGGAGTGTCAGAAAATGACCATTGATTATCTTATCTCGTGACCGTGTTTTGGACGCACGAAACGCACAAGTTCCTCATTTGGATTTACACGAAGCAGAGGTAGGGCACAATCTGCTTTTCATTTCGCTTATAAACAAAAACATTCCATTTGGAGTTTTATATTAAATTGACAGCATATTCCAATGCCGCAACTGGAAATATTATCAACATTATATTGGCTGTACGACTTTGGTAAGTTCACTTTTATGTATTTGTGTCATTTGGCGGTGGTGGCAGTTTTCTTTGTAACACTGTTTTGTATTACTTATGTTATGACTAGGCTAATCTGCAAGCGCTTGTCCTATGAGTATACTCGTCAGTTTTGTTCTATAAGAAAGGAACGAAGATGCAAGTCTCTAATGCTGCTGCTGCTACTGCTGCTGCTGCTGCTACTACTACTACTACTACTACTACTACTACTACTACTACTACTATTACTACTACCACGACTACCACCAGCACGTTGTGTAACAGATATTTTTGATACATTAGCAGTATTTGGAGTTTTGACCATTGTTGACCCGTGGTAAAATTTTTGATATGTGGTTGTGTGTACAATAACGTATTTTCCATTCTTTTTCCAGTTCTGTGACTCAAAACAAATATATCTTATATACGTATAATCATTTTAGTCAGGCATATTAATTTCATAAGTGAATTCCATTGGCTACGTCATACGAATATATAATAATCTACAAAACATACAATCATGTACGAATACAGCGGAATATAATACAGTACAGCAAGGATGTGACAAGTATCTACCATCTTTACATGTACCAATATAGCGTACACCGGTTTGTACACACTGCCACATGATCTCTCATTGCATGTCTGTTTACTTATTTGGCTAATGCATCATTTGACACGTTCATATATATTTCATTATTATATGGGTTGTCTTTGCTGAATATTTAGCTTAGACAAGGAACCGCTACTCAGGGAGACGACATGTACGGGTACAGGCTCTGAAACATGTTCTAAATAGTTTCCCCGGTGGAGACCATTTAATTTATTTGGGCTAATACAGCCTATGTCAAAATTCTACGAAAGAACGTGTGCAATATGGAAATAGTTCTTCCATATTTATATAGGTTAGACAGTGACAGGTTAGTTTAAGGAGTGTAAAGATTACGGACCACGGAATATGGCAACGGCTACCTTGAAGTGGTCGTGGACGAAAAGACACAAAAACAATACCAGCTTATCGATACAGTTATGAAAATATTGGACTTCTGTCGTACCTTTCCCAATAAAGACATTGCGAAGACAAGTTCAACAGAAACGAGAACAGAGAGGAAAGCAAGATTGGGACAACGAAGTATTAAATAATACGAAGTTAGACATTTGTCAACGAGTGTTTATTAATTTGGAAACTGCATCCCTTGCGTGCTTTTGCCCGACAAATCCGTAGTATCATTGTTTAAATATTAATCCTAGCAGGATGGTAAGGATGCCAAGACATATGCGGTTGTGTGTGTGTGTGTGTGTGTGTGTGTGTGTGTGTGTGTGTGTGTGTGTGTGTGTGTGTGTTATGCTGCAACAGGGATAAGTTAAATATCTCAGCCACTTTCTACTTTTCAGACAAATATATTCATACAAGTGCAAGACAATCTTTAGTTTCAGAAATACAAGTTATTCTGCCTCAATTTTCCAGTTTGAGTAACAGAGAGCAATGGAAATATTATTTGTGGGGGACATCGAAAGCATCAGAAAATTTTGGAAATAAATTGTGTTGATGTGATATATATGCACAAGGCCAGACTGACTGCACAAATTCAATACTAATAATTAAATTTGCGTCTCTTGATAGAGACACAAATTGACTTTTATCATAAAATGAACATGTAGTGATTCTATTTAGGCATGTGAGGCCATTAAACCTCTGCTGAGTACTTGAATAGACCAGGTCAGTGGGCACACTGTAGTAGCTGTGCAAGTATACATGTAGATAGATACCACATGCATCTTTGTTCAGCTTGCAGGGGTATCATCCAGCTTCCCTTTAGGTTTGTGCTGTAGGTGCACACAATGAACCCACAAACAAAAGTTGTAGAATTTTAGTTTATGCTAACTGGGGGCACTTGAAAAATTGAAATGTTGAATATCTTCAAAACTATTATAGGCAGAGATGCCATTCCAACTTGAAATATATACTTGTGCTGTAGACACACGCAATGAATAACAACGGAATTTGTAAATATTATGCTACTTAGGGAGATTTGAAAAGTTTGAATGTTGAATATCTTCAGAGGTATTATTGGTAGAAGTGTCATTCCCTTTTAAATTCATAGATTTGTGCTGAAGGCACATCTACAAATCACAAACAAAAATTGTAGCATTTAAATTTACGCAACATTTGGAGGCACACAGACAGATTTGCTTTCAAGCAAATTGCCTCTTCTTGTTCACTCTGTTAATGCCAAGTACTATGGCAAGTGGCATTACGGCATTCCGCCATGGACTGTCACCAAAAGAAAATATAGCATCCTGGGAAGCAAGAATACACACACACATATCTATTGAGTCGCGTTGCTTTCGCTTTCACATGCTGTGCTACATTAACACCGTTTGATCATGGTCCAACAAACGCGATTAATAGGTCCATGGTCTGATAAAGACTTTATACTGAAAAGTATACTCAAATATTTATAATCCCCACACTCAACCAAGTCAATATTACCAAGCGTCCATACTTTCCTTTTCCCTAAACATTTACCTATTATCATAATTGTGCATTTGTCCCCCATTGAACGCCATGGTCCATTTGGCTATGAATGGGTTAGCAACATTAAGTATACGCTGCGTTTGTCGCTCACTCTCCGCGAGCAAAACTATGTCATCTGCGTGCAGAAGTGCAAGTACATGTATGTATAAGCGAGAAAACCGCACAAATATCCATCGACTCGTGTTGATTTCACATGCTCATTATGGAATTGTAATGTGGTTAATAAACCATTCATTACTACGGAGAAGAGCGTCATGGTAATACTACATTCCTGTTTTCCCCCGACATGGACTTAAAACCAATCACTTTCGTACCAACTAAACATCACTTTAACTTTTTTTCATTTGTTTTTATAAAATCCACGAACTAAACACCATGGTTTACCGTGTATGCCACTATAAAGAGTTAAACTTCCTGTCCCTATATTGACCGTGTCAGCTGTTTTGCTTTTGTCGAAGAAGTCTTTTTCTAACGAGGTGTTTTTCCAGGTTACAAAGCCCTTTAATAATAAAGAAGCGATCCCCAAGTCGCCTTCCCTACCTATATGCGCCATATAATCCCCCATCCATTACTGAAGAAAACAATTTGTAAACATTTGATGTCAGAGTTATACCCCGATTATAATTTAAATTTTCTTGACTCCTTTATGGAAAGCATAAATGAGACCTTCCAACTATTCACCAGGAAAACCTTCAAATAATTTGATGCAACTGAACTTAACAGGGACCTTCTTCCATATATTTATAAATCCATTGGTATATAAATCATTATCTAAAGCATCCGACTTGCCGTTTTTCAGGCTTTGAATAGCTTTCTCGACTATGATACCATTAACAATTTTATCAGTAAGACCATGTGACTCACCTCTCTTATAATATAACCTGTTGACCTTGTCTTTAAAGTGATTCGTGTCGTTGCAATCGATGATCCTAATTTCTGCCACTATGTAACCAGAATATTCCTATTTTCTCTTCGGTCTTCCAGTACCCTGCCTGTGCCATCGGGACACAATATTCCTATAGGCTGTCAATCTTTATTTCATGTTTGAAGACGAATTATCATTTTCTTGAGTGAAATTCAAAAGTACTAACTCACTGTAGATCACATGACCTAAACATTGGTACAAATTAATTGTGACGCGCCTGGATCAGTGACGCGTTGCATTGACATTTAGACCAAATGAAAAAAAGTGCGCGAACGATGAGAGAAAAAGAGAAACTCGCTCTTCGCCATGTAAGATTCTCTATGTTTAACATACGCCAGTACGATTGTTTATTAATTGTACTCTTACATGAGCTACATAAAATAACTTGCAATTTTCTGTTAACCTTTTGCATATTGCATTTCTCTTGAATTTAAGCTCTCAATCGGGATACTCCTCGCACAAAGCTTTGATGCCCCGGTAACTATTTCATCAGTGCATTCATTGCGTTTTAATATTCTGTGCGCTTTTTGGTATTGAAATGCTATATATTACATTAAAGGCTTGGTATACGTAATATTGTCACTCATGCTATACTGATGTTGCCATTATGGTTATCACTTTAGTCCATTTCATTTTGAAACCAGCGACAGATTTGTCAGATCGCTAATTCAGTCAAGCATAATTATAATACAGGAGGCCAGTCATTCTGCCTCTTACCGTATCCTGGTGCGTATCTCCCTAGTTTCGTTTTTGGTACAGCTTCAGAGCTGCCTTCCTCTGCATCTTTTCATTTTAGTTTATGAAAGTATAAATTTTGGAATTGTCTAGTCTTAATCTATCAGTTGGGACACATGTCAAAGAATTATTATGCTTATTGTTTAATATAGTGAAACAATGGGAAATGCTTTGAAGTGGCTTTTTTTATTTTGCACATATAACAATGAAAAAAAAAGGAAACCAAGGTCCTTGTCTTCAAAATACTGTGAAACTTAACAGAGTCCCTGAGTTTGTTCTTAGCTGGATCAGGTGTAAAATTATGAGACTGCAAAGTTAAAATTTGCTAACTTGCATAATCAAAACATTAATTTTCAAAATTGAAGACTTGTATCCCAATATGGGCCTAATAGGGACAATTTGGAGGACACCTTTTACGTTATAGGTGTTTGGAACAAAAGAGCATCATCTTTAGAACTTCATACTGGATTTACTTAGAAATAGATCAATTTAAAATATGTGTCCTCTCATATCTAGGTCTTTTATGTTGGCATATTTACTCAATTAGCACAATATTTCGTTGATTTGTATGTGCCCCAATTGATAGAGCAAGACTATGCAACTTCAACACTGTATACTTTCATCAAGCTGCACCAAAATTTTAAAGGCAGCAAAAAACATAGATGTAGGCCTACACATTTGTATCTTGATACATTAAGCTTGGGAACTCGAATTTTTACTTTCAGAAATCTAACTGAGAGTATATACAGTACTAGTAAAATTATTGTACCTTTGTAGTTCCTTTCTGGTTTGTTTGTATCGGCTCTATATGGTTTAGCTTTCAATACATAATTTAATGCTAGAAGCAGTACAAGGAATCATACGGATACAATAAACTTTTTTCAGTCTTATAAATGACATTTGTATCCACTAGCATCTCAAGCCTAAGCTCGCCAAAATGTACACTTTCACTATATAGATTTGAATGTTGTAAAAGCAAAAAAATAAAGAAAAAAGTGTGATGAACCAACTAAATGGGGGCAGACTAGGGTCATTAGAAATTTTGAAGCACTGGCCTTGCCATCCTTTTCAAAGTTTGGGATTTGTATAAAACCCCGTATGCCATGCCCGGAAAGGAAATATGTAACCTCATATTGAATAAACTGTTCTGAGAGTTCTGAGAGTTCTGAGAAAGCCCAGTTTAGTTAATTTTGTGTGTCTCAGATACCAAAATGGCCATGTGAAAATAGTCTTAAATGCCAAGAAAAGCCGTCTGGGAGTATCGACTTTTCAACAATTTCCGGGGGAGGCCCTCGGACCCTCCCCCCGCTGGTGAGCTTCGTGCCTTCGGCACTCGCCATTCCCACCCGCCCCCCTTTACAAAGTCTGGATCCGCCCCTGCATTGCGAGACCCATATCTATAAATTCTATTGACAACCTTCCAATTGTGTATAAGTACGCAGTCTTTTAGGGAAGGAGTCTGCACTTCGGGAGAAGAAGTTTCTATGGCTGTGTAGTCAGGTTTGAAAGTAACTTGTTTTTGTGTGCCCGTTGTATGCCAAGTCGATATGAAATCATGCATATCGTTTGAAATGTAAATTGTGCTGTTCTTTTTTGCGATATACACAACATGGAAATGTCACTGTGTTTGTAACAAAACTCATTTTGTCTGCTTTCTTGCTAAAATTAAAAGAAACAAATCGACGTTTTCATAAGGCAATTTTACATTTTTTGCAACATGATTTTCTCACAAGTTACGAAGAAAAGCACGATTCCGCAGTCAACTCCAATGTATTATGGTGATCAAAGATCTGCAAGTATGGAAAAGTTGGTCACATTAAAGTTGACTTCAATCGTTTGGAGATTCACTTTAGAGATCATGTATTAAAAGACTTTTCCAAAATAAAAAAAAAATGAATTGGGATTACCTCCACACCCCTTCCGCAATCCAAAATTGCCATTTCCTTGAAAGTTTGTGACTGATATTTTACAATTCCGATTCCCATGCCCATGCCAAGTATGTATGGAAATAAGAAAACATGTACCAACATATCACAAGGTATTTTAGGTTTATTTGCCTGTTCAGTTGATAACACAAATATGGCCCACCAAGGTATCAGCATATCCTAAACAGCTTTTCAGATCCTTTATCATGATGAAATATTAGCACATACAACACCAAAAGGTAAGTTTTAAACATGATATGTTCCCTATCAAAAATGTGTGCAATCTTCGTAGAGCCAATGGTCATGAGCTGTTTTTATTCACAGAATTATCGAAGATAATCTAGCACCTGTCTTTCATTGAAATATCTCATTTACCTTTCTTCATGTCCTTCTGCACAAGCTACCAAATTCCTCAAATAAAGTTGTGTTGTTGCTTTTTTCTTATTGTAGGCCTGGTTTATGGACAAAATTACCCGAATCGTTCATCAGTCAAACCAACCCCCCCTCTCCCCCCCCCCCCCCCCCCCCCCGAGTTGTTTGCCTGCCTGAGCGCCTGATCACCCTAGCGCGAAGCGCGCGGGTGATCAGGTGCGCAGGCAGGAAAACAACGAGGGGGATTTGTTTAAGACAGATTAACGACGAAGGTTATTTTGTATTTATCACGTACGATCCATTAAGAAGAAAAAGGACAATTTATATCACTTGTACCATTTTATTTCACTACGTTACATCGGATTTTGCCAGAGTCATGCCGCGCGTATGAATATAAAATTTAAACCACAAAGAAAAGCGGTGGACCATAGAGCTAATGGCTCTAATTTTTTTTTTTTTTTTTACCGCCGTCGCTTTAGCCCAAAATCTCGACAAAAAGTCGTCTTTTTATCATTTCTGTATGGAATTAATTTGGTGGAGAGGAGAATTGGAAGGTAACGTTGCCTTGGAATGTGCCATCAAACATTCCGAAGTGGGCCTGTGCACCCGTGGAGCTCAACTGACTGAGGGCCGTCAGATTGGCGCCATCAGTGACGGCAGCATATCGAGCATTGCCCGAAGGAACAGGGCGATGGCTCCCTGCTGCGGTAGCTGGGACAAGCAATGAACACAGCGTTTGGGTGGTGTTTAGGACAGATGTAAGAGGTCTCTGAAAAGAGGAAGAATTTCCCTGGAGAATTTTGCACACAGCGTGCTGTTGATTTCTGCTTGCTGTTGCATTTTTGTTCACGGACTGCACATTTCGTGCCCACTCAGCTGTTGAATGATGGTTGGCGTGACTCCCTGTGAGTCTACAGTGCTGATGAAAAATTTGGTTGACCTTTGACCCATAGCCATACCAAATATGGAATTGATTCCTGTCATATTTGGAAAACTATATCTCTGATTTTACAAATATGGTAAAAATTAGTCCCACCCATGAGATACGGTCAACAATATCACATGGACCATGTCCCATGGGTATTCAGTGTAATATGGTACGAAGTAGGGGATGAATTGATTGATGAATTTACCTGTTATTCGATGAAAATACTCCTACCAACATGTCGCCTGAGATGTCTGTTGCTTTCAGAAAGTTATGATGTTTGGGACAGTTCCAAGAAGTACCAAACTTGGCATGGTGATTGACCTGGTAGTGAAAGGAAGCACCTAGTTTGGAATAGTCACCATGTTGAAAATTATGCAAATTAGCGCCATTTGAAATTTTAAATGTTGAATATCTTCAAAACTATAAAAGGTAGAGGTGCAATTAAAACTGAAATTCATTGGTGTATGCAATACGAGTATCCAATGGACCACAAGCAAAAGTTCAATTCTCAGGTTTGTATTAAAGATTTAGTCATAATTGTACTTTGAATGCCTGCTGAGAGCTTACGTTGCAGTAATTTATTGAGCAATGTACAATTAGTTTTTTATTTTCAAGCGGAGTTACGTGTATGAATTCAACTTTTAAAAGACCACTAGCGTTATTCTCCTGTGTTTAACTTCAGCTGCAGCCTATAGACACAAAAGTCAAGATTGAATTAGTTTAATTTCATGCAAACTTTAAAAACACACAAACAGATTTGCTTTTGAAGCCAATTGAATCAAAGGGTTATATATTAAATCTCTTTGCAAGCACTCTTTTCAGGAATGCAATTTCAACTTGTATACATGAGTAAGACAACTCTGTACCAATAAGACAGATTAGCTGAAACATGTTACAGGCAACTATGCAAAATATGGTAACGTAACATTTGTAGTATTGTAAGTTCAAAACTACTGAAGATGTTGACATAATTCCTAGTTCCTTTTTTTTCATTTCCGTGTAAATTTAGTCCTCAGCTTTTGTCGGACACTATTGTTCTGAAATTACCAAACTTTGCATGGTGATAGACCTAGTAGTGAAGCTGTGCACATTGGAACAGTCATGATGTTTAAAATTTTGCAAATTACGACAGTTAAAATTTTAAAAGCTATATATGTTCAAACCTATTATGTATAGACAAAGGAGTTGTATATACAGGGTTGTGACCCTTTCAATTTAATGGACAGTGAACAAAAGCTGCAGCATTTTGTATTATGCTAATTAGAAGGGCTTGAAAAATTTAAAAGTAGAATATCTCCAAAACTGTTATAAATACAGATGCCAATAAAACAATTTGTAGGTTTGTGACAAAGCCGCATCCAGTGAAACATGAACCAAATTTGCAGCAATCTGATTTATGCAAATTAAGTGAATACACAAAATGTAAATCTTCTGTTGATGGGTTTGTGACATAGCCGCATTCAACGAAAAATGAGCCAAATTTGTAGCATTCAAATTTATACAGATTAGGTGAATACACAAAATGTAAATCCTGGAAAACTTCAAAGCTATTAGAGACAGTGGTAGCATTCCCAATTCAACTGGTAGCTTTTGACATAGCCTATCCAATGAAGCATGAACCAAAGTTGTAACAGTTTGATTTATGCAAATTAGGAAAATGAACAGAGATGTGCCATTCCAACTTTAATTTATTGGTTTGTCACACGGCTCAGTTGTTCAGTCCCTTTTCCACAATTCAACAAAAATAAGTGTTGTAGGAGTTCATTAAATACTGAATAAGCAATCTTTAAAACTTTCCTAGACACAAAGACTGATTTGCTGACAAGCAAATCAATTTTTCCTTGTTATCATCTCCTTCAAGTTGTCCCACGACTCATTAACACACGTGACGTTTTCGTATTTCCAATAAGAGAGTTAAGACACTTTTTCTCTTTGCACAACGGGACAAGCTGTGTAATCTGAAATGTCAAAATTTGGGAAATTGTGGGGACATTCTTCCTTTGGTCTTTGCTACTAGAGGTTCTTTTTCAAAATTAAATTGTTCTAGTGCCGTACTATGTATGGCAAGCCAAAGCTGCAGATATTCACAAATAGACATATCTATATTAGAAATGCACATTTCTGCTTTGAAATACATGTTCCCATATTTCAAATACATATATCAAAATTAGAATTACAGAAATCTGTATTTCTAATTCAGATATATGTGTACCTAACTTAGATATCTGTATTTCACCTTATGTCTGTGTGCCAACACAGACATACTGTTTTTCTAATTCTTTCTTTCTTTCTTTCTTTCTTTCTTTCTTTCTTTCTTTCTTTACAGGCAAATTTGTCCGACATTTCATTTGAAAAGTATTACACGTAGAAACTCCAAACTTGGCACAATTATACTTCTATGGATGAAGTCTGGCCTTTTTATAATGAGAGGCCATGCTTTTCAAAATTATGCAAATGAGGGCTAATTAAAGTTTTTAATCTTCAATATCTTATGTACTATAGTAGATGTGGTTCCGAGTGTATAGGAATTCGGTCATAGCCAGGTAAAGGTCATCTCAAAGGTCAAGGTCATGTCAAGGTCAAAGGTCAATTTTAGGCCAAAATGTCATTTTTGAGGTCAAGGTTCACTTCAGATAGAGGTCATCTCAAGGTCAAAGGTCATTTCAAGGTCAGAGGCCACTTGCGATGGTTACTTTCTTCTTGCCATAACTTGGTTAATTTTTATCCAATTTTGATCATGTTGGGCTCAAACTGTACCTATTGTACACTGCACATTTTTGAAACTTACATGTGACCTCTATAGGTCAAAAGTCAAGGTCATTTTGACCTTTGAAAGTTTCGTCCAGCCATAACTTGGCCAATTTCCAGCCAATTCTAATAATGTTAGACTCAAATTGTAGGTATTGCAACACTGTACGTTTTTATAAGAACATGTCACCTCAAAAGGGCAAAGGTCAAGGTCATTTGGCCCTTTTAAAGTTTTATCTTGCCATAACTTGGTCAATTTTAATCCGATTTGGTTCATGTTGGGCTTAAATTGTGGGTATTGTAGCGCTATGCACTTTACATGTGACCTGTTAAGGTCAAAGGTCAAGGTCATTCGGAATTTGAAATTTGCATCCAGCCATAAGCTTAATGTGATGTGAAGTACCAAAGGATAAAAGTTGTACCATTTAATATTAACAACTTTTGAAGGCACACAGACAGATTTGCTTTGAAACAAATCTTCTTTTCTAGTTCAGATATTTGTATTTCTAATATAGATATCTGTATTTCAAATACATAGTGTCTATCTAACATAGATATCTGTATTTGTAACATAGATATCTGTGTTTCTAATACACAGATATATTTTGACCACCAAAAACATGTCTTTCTGATACAGGTTTCAGTGTTGCCTGTCCATTTATCTGTATTTTAGTCCACATATCTGAATTAGAAATGCAGATATCTCTATTTCAAATTCAGATATTTGTATTACAAATGGAGACATATGAATTCGAAAAAAGTTATCTGTATTAGACATATAGATATCTCTACTTGTGAATATTTGCAGATTTGACTTATTATAATTATGGTCACTGCCAATATCAAACATGTCAAGCTTATCAACAGTAACCGCAGCTGCAATATTGTTCATGTTTTGGTGATAGCGTGCGTTGTCAACAGTACACTTGTGACTCCCTCGTTGCCATGAATAGGTACCTGCACAGAGCGGTGAATCATAAAGTGCCTTCAACTCAATGGTATCAATCATATTGTGCAGGAGAGCACCGTTAAAACTAACTTTCTTGTTGTCTCTAAAATTGGGAATTCTGCCTTTAAATTCGCCAAGTAATAGAATTCTTTGTTTTCGAGTTAAGTTTAACTGTAATTCACATTATTTCGTGACAATCGTGTAAGCTGTCAAGTACATTTTCATCGATGAAGTTTGAAGCTAATGACTACCGACAACTCTACATGGTTATCCACAGTGAGAGAATCTTTGGACATAATTGGGAGTGGTGATATTTGTAATTAACATGGTGCAGATATGGATGATTTTCCTAGCAATGTCTCTTAAAACCTATTCAAAGAGAGATTTACTCAGCAATGGAAATATGAGATGGAAATGAATCTGTTAGCCGACAAGAAATTAAGAACATAGCATAACTTTCAACACAATTTTGAATTTGAAAAATATCTTTATGTCATGAAAAATGTTACTGTAAGAAAAAGTTTAATTCGACCAAGGAGGGTAGCTACCCTCTACCCTCCTTGATTCGACTAAAAATAAGAGCCCATAACCTTTCCAGTGAAACCGGCCGACACAAACATACTAATAAATTTCTCTTCAGCAACGAATTTGCCATATATGTACAGATATTGGTGACGGATTCCATTACATAATGACATGCTCCAAATTCTCTCATGCACGTCTAAAAATTAATGATCAATTCTATTTGTGAAATATTTGTTAATTTTGATCATATGAACGAGGAAGAGAGAATTTTATTTTGGATGAGCCGTGAAGATGTGGAAGTAATACTTAAGTTCGGAACGTTTTTGGCTGCCTGTGTTGAAATTGATGGTACTATCTGGTTTAATTTTTTTTTAAATTTTAGGCACAGGTGCCCTTCACTGTGTATTGATATGTTTATATATTGTATTGCATTATATTGTATGGTGTCACTTTCACTTGTCTTTTTGCATTGTAAACGTTGTATTGGGGTTTACTGTGTTGTGTTTTTTGTCTGCAAAATGCCTCATGTTTTTGTGAGGTACAGCGAAATAAAGTTCATTCACTCATCCATAATTTCTATGTTATAGCTTAGCATGAACCCTAGGCCTCCTCCATTTGATTTATAATTTTCAGGCCTGGGCTTACGTAACCATCTACAGTCGGGATGTAGCGCTGTTAATATTTGTTCAGAGTCCGCTTTATAAAAAGCTTCAGCTAAATAGAAACGGTAAAATGTTCAGTATCTGAAAGATGAAAAAAAAATCGCTTCTTTCAGCTGACCCCCGATTCTGCAAAATGCAGAAGATAGCTATAGCGTTCTTAAATGACGCCTTTATCTTGGCTTACCTCCTCTGTTGTATCGTCCTTTTGGTCTGTTTGATATCATGAGCATATCGGCACGCTCTTCCTGGTCATGCCTCTATGTAGAAAAGCCCTGTAAGATAGCAGGTATTCAAGTATTGGGCGAGATTGAAGGTCATAAAAAATATCAAAGTTAGTACACCAGTTTGGATTATTAGACAGGTTAAGATCATATCTTTACGACAGCGACACGAAAGTGAACTTCCTTATTATTACGTAAATTCATCGTCGAGTGTTTGCACTTTTTGACAGGCATTTTCGTTATCGAATAAATGAAAATATGCCTGTCAAAAAGTACAAACAAATACCGATGAATGCAACAGACAGCTAAGTCGAATACTTACGTTTGCATTTATCATGAATTTCCATCAGCTTAAAGGAAAAACGTAATTGATATTTGTTTTGCAGAAGTTTTTGGCTCGTTATTTTACAAGAAATCTCTCCGTTATGTATATTAGTGGGAGGAGCCAGTCGGCAATACTATCGATAGGTTGCCTCGGGAAACAACACATGGCTGGCTGTTGCTCTGGCGTTGCTTTCAGCGTAAGGTGAACTCCAATTTTGTCTCATTCTTTCAATTCTAACAAAATTAACTAATGAAAATATATATGTTTGCATTGCATTCACAGACACGTGACCCGCTACACGTGAACAGGACTCGTTTGGAACCCTTCCTTGATAAATCTTAGCATTCCTATTATTCTTTTAAGATTGTTGCATACCATTCTTATGAAGGTTTATATCAATGTTAAAACTGTGAACATAGGACACGAATTTCAAAAAGACAACGCACAGTTTATGTGGCACGGTCGATTACATTGAGCGGGACAAGGAAGGTACTGGCAGCTACTTTGTATCATGGTTTTTTTTTTTTGTGATTGCAGGGTATAAAACTGTTTGGAGCGGAGGTAATTACAATTTGAAAAGATTTCACCAAGTCTTATCAACTTGACCGAGAGTGCTGCTGGTCTAATCTGCATTTTCGCTCCTTTTGTCGATTGAAACGATGAACATTTATGTGCAACTGATTTGTATCTTTTGGACTTTTTACATTGAGTCGTCGATTTTTCGATGTTATCCTCAGCAACAACAGAACAGACGTTACATTGAAAATTTAGAGCGGGAACGCGAAACATTGGACATTCATATGGACAGAAAAAACAAGATCCGTAAAATATTTTTTTCTCCCCTGCATAATGCGGCCCAGTCACTATGCAAGCAAGGAAAAATTGACATTTGGAAAATGAAAAGGACGGTTATTTCAAATGATCACTACGTACATAATCTTCATTCCAAGTCTTTTAAGAAGGCAATCGCGGAGGCTGAAAACAGAAAGACAAGCAGTTCCCCTGATCTAAACGGTCAGCACAAGAAACACTGCAAACGTGTTTTGACCGCACCTACGTATGTCATCTGTGCCAATCTTATGCTGACTAGAGTACCATTTGATCTACCAAAGTCTACAACCTTTCTTACCCTTCATGGTAATTTAATTTCAACATTGCCAAACTTTACTTTTACAAGACTACGTCACCTTCAAATATTGGTTATATCAGCCAATCGCTTAGAGAAACTGGAGGCGAAATCATTCATTGGTCTGTCTAAGTTAGAAGAGCTGAACTTGCGAGCTAATTATTTACGTCATCTCCCAGATAAAGTGTTCAAAAGTTTAACCAGACTCCGGTTTTTAGATCTGAGTTCCAACCACTTTGAAAGTATTCCAGATAAAGCTTTTAGCTTCGTTCCGAGTTTAAATATGCTGGACCTTGGGTGTAACCAGTTTTACGGGTTGCTTCTAGGGACTGGTTTTGATAAGTTAAGAAAGTTAAAGGAATTGCGTTTAGATGGCAACAACATTTGGAACTTGACTCATGACACATTTATGAATCTGTCTAACTCCACGTTACAATCATTATATCTTCACGACGGCAACATCATATCTGTTTCTTCTACAGCGTTTGAGCCATTAAAACATTTGGAAACACTCTCTATTGGATATAATTATATTGGAACCGAAGAACTCGCTAGTGCCTTGAAGAGTCTTCAGTTAGCTCCACTTTTAAATTTGAGTCTCAAGGGCATGAAAACTCTGACGTCACTACATTCGCTTTCCTTCCATGCCCTTCGCCACACTCCACTAAAGAAACTCGAAATTTCAGAGACTCGCCTTAGTTTTCTTGGTGACAATGTGTTTTCTCCATTGTCTCAATTGCAGATGCTTGATCTGGATTTTAATGCACTGCAGAAAATTCGGAAAGGCGCCTTTAACGGACTGCATCGTCTGACGCAATTATACTTGGCAAATAATGAATTCAAAGACATTTCTGCAGAAGCACTGACTCTTCCAGCACTCCAGAGTTTCACTCTGAGCAATAATAGGTATATTTTTTCCCTGCATGACAACCAATTCAAATCTGCATTCGCTTTGAGAAAATTGGATTTAAGCAACAACAAAATACTTCATGTACCACCTGGCGCCTTCAGTGACCTACACAAAGCTGATGAAATATCTTTGTACAACAACCAAATACAGACACTTGAAAATGGGCTGTTTTCAAACACTTCTTCACTGGTTAAATTAAACTTAAGTCACAACGAGCTTTACATAATAAAGAAAGGTGCAATTGGCTCTCTACCTCTGTTGGAAAAGTTGGACTTAGGAGATAACAAACTTAGCACGTCACCCTGCCTTACTGGAATGCCTAATTTGAGGTTGCTAATAATCTCAAATAATGACTTGATGAAAGTCATAAAATGTACGTTTGAGTCAATACCTTTACTCACAAAGCTATACTTGGACAACAACAAGATACCTGCATGGTCTTCAACTGCTTTCGTGAGTTTGAGGTCATTGTTAATTTTCAACATCGCAGATAATCACATCTCTACGGTAAAATCAATGCCTTTCTCAGGTTTGATGTCACTCAAGATGTTGGATATGTCAGGGAATCCATTTGCTTGTACCTGTGATCTTTTGTGGTTTCGTGATTGGGTCATCTCGACTAATATAACTATCAGCCGCCTCTACAACCCAGGGACATATATATGCCGTTCTCCGAAGGCATGGACAGGAACTTCAATCTTAGATTTCAATACAACCAAAGAGGATTGCCAGGAAAAGCCAGTTAAGACAGCAAATCTGGTTGTCATTTTGTCAGCCAGTTTGTCTGCATTTGCGTCTTTGGCGCTGGCAGTAGGCGGTCTTGTATACCACTACCGTTGGTACCTGCGGTATGGTTGGTTCTTGCTCAGGTCCAGACGCAAGAAATACTTGATGCTCCAAGAACATGACCACTTCCTTTATGATGGCTTCCTCTCCTACAATGAAAGTGACTCTACCTGGGCTTTGAAGACTCTTAGAGTTAAACTGGAGGAGCCAGAGGACGGAGACCAACCTTTCAAACTGTGTATCCATCACAGGGATTTCGAAGTAGGGAAAGACATTTCAGAAAATATCATAGAAAGTATCGAGGCAAGTAGAAAAATAATATTCGTCATCTCGCAAAACTTTGTGAGAAGTCAGTGGTGTTTGTTTGAGATGGAAATGAGTCAGCATACGTTCTTCTGCAGCAACAAGGACAATGTTATCCTCATCCTTCTGGAGGACGTGTCTATGATGGAGATGTCCACTACCCTGCGCTATCTGCTGTGTACCCGCACCTACATGGAATGGACCGAGGACCCTCAAGGGAATCGGTTGTTCTGGGTAAAGCTACGGGACGCCCTGACCAAACCTAACCCGCGTGTCGTCACTTTCTGATTATTAAGTCAATTTTATCAAGCAATCCGGTTTCGAAATAATGTAGCAAATAGTGCTCACGATGAAAGTATTGTCATTCTTTCATCTTTTAAATTGTAATTCCGTGTACATTCAGATCATGCAATAGTTCCTCTTAGGCAGACTAATCCCAGCGTTTTCTCCACATCACCCCAGTAGTTAAGATAATACGGAGGTTGGTCTGCTATAAAGAAAATCTTGTCCTTTAGGTTGAATGTTATTGCATTTGATCTATCTGCATTGTTTTATGGCATCTTTATGTTTTCAAAAGACATTATTCAAAGTGACTTTCATGCACCCCCCCCCCCAAAAAAAGGAGCGCGATTGGGCGGAAAGGCATTTTCGTTATTGTGCGGGCTTTAGCCTTCACACAAAAGATCGCTGTGCTCCGATTGATCCTTGTGACGACAGAACTGGGTACATACATCCACCTGTTTTGGTGAAAAAAAAAAACCCCTCACATGTGTATGGCAAAATGTCAGCTCTGTCGGTTGGCTGACCATCGTGAGAAATCAGTTTTTACAAGAGTACCCTGGTGTTTCGTCTTAACAACCAAACGACCGGCTGCAACTGACTGGCAGAGATATTTAAGTTATATTCATACGAAAAGGACGTTGTGAGTCACAATTTACCTGGTTCGATGATACTTGTCGGTGGCCATTCTCCATGAACGAAAAAGCGTGGTACAGTGCTACAATGCGACACATTAGTAACTTTTGCTGTGAAATGGAATCCTATGCGTCAAATTCATGGCCTGGTTTGCATCACCATAATTCCGTAAACTCAGAAAGAAGACGCAAGGTCGCGTACATGACCATAGTGGGCTAGTCACGAAACTTATTACAAATAATGGACATTTATATAATTGTACCCCATGTTTGTGTATGTAAAGTTGCCATTACTTGATATTAGGTCTAGTTTGCATTCAGCAGTTTGTGGCGTACCACAATCCATCTTGTGTGATGAATTACAGCTGAATTGTGACTGATATTATCTTATCATTAATTTGTGAAAGGAGGAGTGATCACCATATATTATTCAGAGCATGATGTCGCTAATATAAAAAATTATGGTAAATCTATATGGTGATTTTTTATAGCATAAAACGTTGAAAATCAATAGCCACAAGACACCATTTGTTTACTCAATTCCTTTACGGGAGATAATTAAATGAACGGTTCTCTACAAAATGATCCTTCATCTTGCGGTGTTTTTGTGGGGGCTTTATTGGTTAAATCTGGTTAAAAGTGTGACACCCCACCCCACCCACCCCCAAAAAACATAATAATAAGGAGTGTTTTTTGTTTCGTAATCTATGAACTTAAAATGTCATCAAGTGTCAGGCAGATTCTTTCTATCTACTCTTGCTAAATATAACTATACACAACAGTGATGAAAGTGTTTGTTCATCTAACAGATAAGTATGTCACTTCATGGAATACAAACTTATCCAGGTGGATATTTTCTGTTCTTCAGTGAACTGACAAGTGGTAATAATAGATATGTCCAATAGTCTATCTCAAATTCAAGTTGGTGAATTTCGAGAACTGTTAAAGGTGGAACTTTATATCAGACACACATCATGAAAATGTTATATAGTGCAGAGGCAGAAAACAGTACGAGCACTTTTCGCGTTTGTCATTAACATGTTCACAGGCCTGTGACAGATTGTAACGTTATTAAAGTGGGCTACAAACGTGAATAGTCTGTCGAAATTAAAGGTAAGCTACCACTAAATAACCATTCATTGCACATTTATTATAACACTCTATAATTAAGAAATGATTACAGTTTATGTTATCCCGTTACCTTTCATCGCACTGTATTGTCTATTCCCTCATTACATTCATGGAAGGAATGAAATGTAGCGAAACTTATCGGCCCAATAATACGCTTATGTTTTAAACATTTCCGGAGAAAGCAATCGGGGAGACGACCAACGGCCTAGATTAACCCCTCTTGCGGAATGAGCTTATTTATACCCTGGAATTGGTATGATATTGTATATGTGTGATAAGGCAATATAGCTATCTTAAATTTTAAAATTAAATTTCTGAATAGGTTATATCAAAAAATCAAATGTGCTACAAAACCTGCATATTCTCAATCCTAGGATTCCGCTGGTTGAGTTCTACAGTTTCAAAATGATACCGTTTTGATTGGTAATATTCAGATTGTGTTTCACGTGTGTGGCTCAGCAGATGGATACAGAGGTTCCGGGATGTTTGGGGGTTACCATACTTCACGTGCGCCACACACTGAATGTCACTGCAATCAGAAAGAATGCTAAAAATGCACATACATATATATATATATATATATATATATATATATATATATATATAATATACATACACACATATACATATATATATATATATATATATATATAGGGCGAGGGCGTTAACGCTATAACCAGTGCGTAGTCGCTGGTTAACTTGACATGTGGACAGACTTCTAGGTAAAAATTTAAAAAATACACACAAATACGATACGCTCTGCGTTGATGAGCACTATCATTTCCTTGTTCTGTGTCACGTGGACGTAAACATGAAAGTAGAATCCACTCTTTAATTCCCTGTATAACGTCCAGGCCAATCATTTTTTCTTTTAGCGGACTTTGCGCTTCCACCTGCAGAAATTGGCCTTGGACGAAAGGGGCACACTTATTTCCAAATTTTTTACATAAGTTCCAAATCCAACCGAGCAATACTGCTAAGCTGGCTGCCATGGCACCAATACACCAGCGAGCGACTATTTGGCGATTTGAATGATTTTCGCCAACGCGCGACTTCCAATTACAGATAGCGCAATCCTTTCTAGGCATTTAACATTAGCACGTACACTGACATACTTATTAGTGTAAAAGATATTTACAAATACATATCATTCTGTCTCTATTGATCAAATATATACATTGATATTAATACTTGCTCGGGAAAATCAAACATCAAGGTCCGTTAAACTTGTCGATTATTTGCACGGTTACAGGGACTTGGTCTCTGGTTGCTACAATACGCAAGTATCCGATTCCAGCAAAGTGGATCAGTCTTTTCTCGGAATATCACATCAGCATGTACTCCGAAATACTTCCATGATGGTGTAAAAAGTATAAGTACCCTTGGTCTCCTGTTGCTAGAATACGCAAGTATTCGATTCCAGCAAAGTGAATCAGTCTTTTCTGTAAAGGGTGTAAAATGTATAAGGTACGATATCTTAGTTTAAAATATATATAATACTTTGTCTCCACTGATATTCAACTTCAAAAATGATTTTACTAAGTGACAATTGACCACATACGCGCAACAGTCCAACTCAAGGAAGCTCACTCCCTTCTGAGAATATCGCATCGGGATGTACACTGAAAAAACTCCCATAACGGTGTAGAAGGCACTAGTTACGATACACTACTCCAATATAAATTTGACTTTATCTCAACTGATATTCAATTTTAAAATAAATTTTACGATGTGGCAATTGACCGTACACATGGCATGTGAAACAGATGGGTGGCCAAGTGCGCGCAATGCAGTGGCCGTCAATGGGTAGCTTCCTGTCCTAAATAAATAACCAGGCATGAAACGCATTGACAGCTCTGCCGGCATAAGCTGTCTTGATCTGGACCAAAATGTGTACACTAGCACTTTCAACCAAAATGAACCTGTGGTTATGTGTGTGTGCGTGTGTCATTGTATTAAAGTTTATGTGGCTTCAAATGCGATGTTTTGTTAATGTTGTGGGGTTTTTTTCACTAAGCACAAGTGCCTCCGGCTGTGCCCAGGTAACAAATTAAACTGACGTCAAGAGAGGTAATGTGTAAAAGGGGAAAGAACATCCATTTTAAACATGTTTCAACAAATGTCCAAGTTACCGAAGGCTTAACAAAAATATTTGCGTGGTTCCGGTAACAAAGGTACATGTACTTTCTAGCCGCCCTTCCGTAATAAATATGGATCGACCCAGGCCAGTGCTAGAAACTCAGAGACCCAAGTGGTCTAAAAAAAAGTACATATTTTTTTCAGTGGCCCACATGAGACATGTAAGGGCCAAAGCAAGCGCCAGAACCCCCCCCCCCCCCGCCTTCCCCGTAAAAAAAAAATCGAATTTGAGCATGCAAAATGGTGCTTTCTGGTGAGTTTCGAGTGGAAAATCTTGCCTTGACATGGTTGACGAAATCACAACATTTTAGTCATTATTGTACTGACTTGCCTATTTTCCCTCAGATTGTACAAAAATCAGATGAAAATTAGCAAAAATCACTAAAAAATAAATTTCAAAAAGACCATCGCCATGTTAACAATTAAGATAAGATAATTTTTGTATTTATACATGTAACGCTTTAGGGAATTTTTGCACACATATTATGTTTTTCAATTCGGGGAAAATTAAGCGATAAATTATCCTGCAATGAGTAAGTTGTGTATTTTAGCAAGAGGAAAAAAACATTCAGATAATCACTTGGCCTAAATGTACTTAACTTTTATCACTGAATGTTGATTGATCGATTGATTGATATTTTATTCACACATATGCCAACATTGTGCAATATAATAGCTGAAAGCACACCAAACTATGATGCATGAAATGGGCGCACAAAATGCCTAGGGAATCTTGCCTTGGCTTATTTCCATGGTGGACCACAACATGAAAATAGCAAGTATAAAATCAGAAAAATATTGTGGTAAAAATATGTGATTGCAAAATCTGTAGTCTTTGTACATGCCGATGGAGGGCACCTCCATCTTTTGTAATTTTTGTGCAACTGTTGGTCCCTTGGGGCGTAATTGGTTAATAAAGATTCTGATTCTGCATGCATCAAGAATGATTTCACCTAATTTTTGAAAATGTTCTTACATTC
Organism: Hermodice carunculata; assembly: GCA_964020975.1. Lineage (NCBI taxonomy): Eukaryota > Metazoa > Annelida > Polychaeta > Eunicida > Amphinomidae > Hermodice > Hermodice carunculata. Next base: position 50,976,374 of record OZ026619.1, read on the forward strand.
ACTGTCTTTGATATACCCGGGCAGTTTCTGTATGGTATAATCATAGTACAGTAGTATCTGCTGTTACCGATCCCAGTCCCCACCGGATCAAAACGACCAGTTTTCCTTGGCACGGGCGGTTTTGCAATGTTAAATGACATGACGCGAACGACCACAGTGCTGTCCAACTGGAAATCTCTGTGGTAGGAAATTTAGATTCCCCGCAGCATTTTCTCAACTTTTTTTACATGAGAAACACTTGTTTTAGATAAATTCTATAGCAGTTTTCAAGAACTGTGATGCAAATTTTGCTCCAATGCTCCAGTTCGACAACCCTAGACCAGCTGCAACACGCGACCAACGACCACCAAAATCGCCCCACAAACGACCATCCGTAAAAAGAGCGGTCGTTCTTATCAACCGTAACCAAGTTGCAAGTTAACAGAAAAGCTGGCCGACGTACCGTTATTTTGCAGTTAAGTTAACTCCAACACAGCAATTTATTTTATGCTAATTAGCAGCATTAGAAATTTTAAAACTTGAATATCTTCAAAACTATCATAAATAGAGATATGATTTCAACTTCTACTAGGGGGGTGTTGTCCATTGAGCATGTAATGAATCTAAAACAAAAGTTGTTGCAATTTAATTTATGCTAATTAGCAGTATTTGAAATTTTGAATCTTAAATATCTTCAACACTATAATAGATAGAGATGGCATTCCAACTTCTACTAGGGGGTTGTTGACCATTGCACACCCAATGAATTAAAAATAAAAGTTGTAGAAATTTAAATTATGCTAAATTGCACCATTAGAAGTTTTAAATCTTGAATAACTTCAAAGCTATAATAGATAGAGATGCCTCTCCAACTTCTACTCCTGTGTTATGGAATAGTTGTACATTGCCATACCAATTTGCTTTGAAAACACACACACACACACACACACACTGATTTGCTTTGCAGCAAATCATTTTTTCTAGTTGACATTTGTTATTCTTACGAGTCTAAGTGGCGGTTTTCATTCAATACTAACACGACTCTGTGCTTGATAGAAGGCAAGAATAACTCAGTAAAGGAACCAAGGTGGTGTTTGGGCGATTTAGCTCTAAAAAATGTAAATGACCTTTATATATTGGATGTTACCTTTAAAAGAAACAGGAAGTCTGATGCACATGTGCCCAACAGAATAACAAAAGCCAGGAAGGCAGTGTCCCGACTCTCGGGAGCCGGTGTATCCCTCCCAGGTCTGTCACCAGATGTCAAAGCCTGGAACACTGTCGGTGTGCCCTCGCTTTCATGCGGTTTAAACTGCGTCAAACTGAGGGACGGATCTCTTCGTGATGTTGAATGTGCCCAGAGTGATACAGTTAAAATGTTGAAAGGTCTAGGCCTAGGTAAGGGGCCAAGTCACTTGTCATGCATTTGACGTTAGAGGGTAAGGGGGCGGGGGGTCACCTATTGGCATTAATTTGCTCAGTGTGACAAAGAATGAAAATGAGAAAAAAAAATATGAAATCGAAGCGAGTTCCAGCTCGACTTATATTGCAAAGACCCTCGAAAGACTCTTTCGAGGGTCTTTGATTGCAATATACACACAAAATACAGACGTTGCCTCATCATTTCTTTCCCCCTCTCCCCCCAGGCCACCTCTTTCACACAGGACTGCGGCAAAGAAGCGGAGAAACACATCATCATCATCATCATCATCATCATCATCATCATCATCATCATCATCATTACATAGGTACAGTCTCCTATCTGGGACAACACCGAATACAGTGCTTGTTCTGGATAAATTACAGTGAAGTGGGCCATGTTGATAATGGCATTCACGCATGCCGGCCTCCATTGAACCACTCTTTATAAGTTGGTTTATGGCTTTATTGCATACACTCACCCATCTGGTGAGTATGGCAAGATGTTGATACAAACTGGGCACAGCTGAGGCTGCATCGAGGTCCTGCCATAAGCCTGCTAATCACACGATATATCTACCACCACAGAAAAGAAATAAGACCACCTAACTGAGTCTTGGAGGTAGTCAGAAATATATAATTAATGGTCTAATTTTAATTGCTCATAACACTGTTTGACCTTACTTCCATGCCAGAGTTAATATATTCTAGAACTTGTTTTATCACATAGTTGTCCCCATCATTGCAGGTCATGAGAAAATGAAATTTAGTAGGGTCTGGTAGTGATTCAAATGTATAGTCTTTCAGTGCATATAAAAGAATAGTCCGAAGTGGATTGCAGTTTGTGCATTTTCACATAAAGTGAAATTAATCTTCCACTTCACTGCTTGGGCAATAGTGGCAGATTCTTCTGTCAGCAGGAATTTTGCTGTATCGGCCAGATTCAATATTAAGTGTATGTGCACCTATCCTTAGTCTGGTAATTTTTTTTTTTAATTGGGAGGTTAAGACCTTAGTATTTTTCTTTATAAAAAAAATGCCCCTTTAAATTTGCTATAGGTTCTTAATTTGTTGGATTCCCTTCCTTCTCCATTTGCATACTAAGACCAGTTGTCCACATAGTTGAGGCACATTTTGTTGTACAGCTTTTTTGTACATAATGTAATGTCCAGACCCCCAACATTTCCCCAACAACCTTGCAGGTTACATTTCAAAAACAATTATTTTATGTGTTAAAGCCAGCATATCCTATTCTGTTGTATCAAGAAGTAATTTTCAAGTAAAGATTTAAAGGCTAGAGTATCTTCAATGAGGTTATGCAGATGGTACCAATACTTGACTGGCGAGCACAAGCTGTTCATGAGTGGGGGAAAGGTGCCGAGCTCACCTTTTATAGCGGCTGTGCAACTTTTTCTGTGTATCCCCCGGATGAAACGACAAATTTTCAAGTGGACTTGTTCAGTGGGTGAGCGTTCACACACATGCATAAAATTTTCATCATTAAGACCGTGCAGGAGGTAGGGAGCCCAAATTTCACTGGCATATGTTGCAATGGGTACAATAAGGCTTTTGAAAAATTTCATGGATAAATCAATGTTTCCATGGGTATTAAGATACTTTAAATTAAATAGGTTTTATTTGATTTTTTTATTGTTCACATAGCCAGGTTAAAAGTACCTGCAGCTGATAATTCAATTACTAAGTAACAATAGTTCTGGGCAATTTCAATCTGAATGTTCTCGTAATAGAAGACAATCTTTTTAGGTTTTGAGGCGCCCTCCTTGAATATGACAGTTTTACTTTTCTTGAGGCTAACCCTTAGTTTCCATTTTTCACAGTATGTCTCTAATTTGTCTAACGCAGTTTGAAGGCCAGAGTTACTTTCCGATAGCAAACCAAGATCGTCTGCATATAGTAAACAATTGATGGGACAAGAGTCAAGTTGAACAGGGCTACAAGTTTCATCAAAAATATTTGGGAGGTCACTGAGGAATAAGTTGGTGAGACTGGAACTTAGCACACAGCCCTACTTCACCCCCACATTTGAAGAGATCTTTTCAGTGTTTCCGTATTTTGTCTGAACTGAGTAGGGAACATCGGCACACATGTTTTGTAACAGGTCTAGAAAGTTACCACCTATACCACTTGCAGTGAGGTTGTAGAACAGAGCCAGACGCACAACTCTGTCAAAGGCCGACTTAGAGTCGACGAAATAAGAGAATAAATATTGCCGGGACATTCGGTTATTATATTTATCGATAATAATTTTGAGAGTAAGGATGTGGTCGGAGGTTCTGCTTTTCCTCCTAAAGCCGATTTTGATTATTTGGGATAGTTTTATGTTTTTCAGTGAAGTCTGTTAAGCGATCATTAAGCACTGAACAAAGGAGTTTACTTACATGGCTAGATACTGCTATGCCTCTGTAGTTTTCGGGGTTGTGGGTACCTGTCTTATGAATTGGCGAAAAAGAGTTCATTCTCCAGCATTTCGGAGGAAAAAAATATAAAAAAACGAGATCAACTAGTCGTATAATCTTGAAAATTTTGGACTAGTAGCAATAATAGCAATAAATGGATTTCAAATTAGTCAGCACCAGTTTTTGATGCAGTGTATACTGCAGTGCATAGGTTAATATCCCATTCGATAAATCGTTTGCTCGATGATGTCCAGGAGCTCAGACCTATTCACCCGCCAATCATGCCCCTGTGGTTCAAGAGATGGATGATCATGATGTTGCACAAGGAAGTCCTGTGCGGCGTGATCATGGTAACAATGAGGGCTTTGTTGCCGGTTGAAGTGCTCAACATGGTTCCTGGTGTCTCTTGGAAGACGTGGTGTGTAGTCATCTGGGTAATAGTAGTCCTCACCCGGATCATGATAATTGCTCCTGTGGTCCTCACCAGATCATGATGCTCCTGTTGTGATGTTGATTGTAGAAACTGGTTTGTCTTTGTCTTGTCTTATTATATAGGACTGCCGCTGGTTGCGCGATCTGGGTTTGGGCCAGAAAGAAGTCCCATTCTCTGTTTTACTGTACATGTAAGGCCTATTTTCTAACATGACCCTCCTGGGTTGGCTATAGGTTTTCCCTTGTTGTTCATAACAGCCACAATCTAGCATTCCCAAGAGGGAATTTGTTTTTATTTTGTCTTTAGGGACAAGGACAGCGGTACCTTTTTCAGTAAGGTGAACACCATCTTCAGAGCGGAGGGGGTAGTCTGTTGTCCAAAAGTCTTTCTGGATAGCCACACTAATTCTGGGTAAGGTGCGTATCCACTCATTTACACTTGAAGCCTTTTCATTGTAAGACTTGGTCTCCTGTCTCCTGGTTCATGTGCGGTTCTCATTTTCGGCAAGGTGATTGGAACCGAAGGTTGCTGGTTCGCGACCTGCAGGCAGGCACGGCATGCAGGCCGTTCCATGGTCACAAAACATAATCACATGTTGAAGTTCAAGTAAGCTTTATTTAAAGTCGGTTTTCCAGTACAAGAGTGAACATTAGCTCTGAGGAGCTATTCTACCGACGACATTGCAATATAAAAAGTGTAAAACATAACCTCTGTGGTAAAACATACGTGTTTTATTTTATATGCATATGTCCACAAAAGTGGACATATGTATATAAAATATTGCAAATTCGGCTTACTACTATGGTTACTGTACTGTAGGTGTATAATTAGAACACACAATGTTGTGAGTTTACTGTATTTATTTCAATGTGTCTTGTGACTGAACTAGGCAATTGAACATGCTGCAGTCCATGCACTGCGACAACAGTGGTGCTCATTGGTGCGTCCAAGCCCACCACGAACAGCCATTCTTAATAATAATAATAATAATAATAATAATAATAATAATAATAATAATAATAATAATAATAATAATAATAATAATAATAATAATAATAATAATAATAATAATAATAATAATAATAATAATAATAATAATAATAATAATAATAATGTGGCTCTCCGCTTGTCCGGCCTATTGAGAGAGAGAGAGAGAGAGAGAGAGAGAGAGAGAGAGAGAGAGAGAGAGAGAGAGAGAGAGAGAGAGAGAGAGAGAGAGAGAGAGAGAGAGAGAGAGAGAGAGAGAGAGAGAGAGAGAGAGAGAGAGAGAGAGAGCATGGTATTCCTTACCGGCTTGTGCTGCCATGTTTTCCAGGACCAGAGCCGAGGCAAAGGGTCCACCACCCACTCTCTCACAGCTGTGCTGGGTCCCTGGTCCTGGATATATCCCCCTACACTCATTGCTTGTACTTTAAATAAAAAAAAAAAAAAAAAAAAAACACCATCCCTCACACACCCTATCCCCGCCTCTAAGACTCAGGCCTTTCCCGTGAGAGTACCCATGGGCGCCCTTATAAGGGCTACCACCATTCCCTCCCCTCCCTGTACTCTGGGATTCTAATTTAACTTGTTGTCGTCTAACTCATGACTCTATTATTTCATTCCTTTTCTCCCAGCATCCTACCAGGTAGTCCTGTGTATTTTTATCACCTTTCCTGCCTCCCAAAAGCCACCTTTCAAACCTAAAACCCATGCTGCATGTTCCTCTTCCTCTAAACACCTAACCTCTTCTAAACCCTTGTACAAGAAGGATTTATATAGGGCTCCGCCCTGTTTCCCAATTGTGTTGTAATAAAATATGTTGAAACAAAACCCTTGTAATTGTAATCTTCCCTTATCTCTCTATATGCATCGCACCACAACAGCCAATGATCCACTGTATCATCTGCCTCTTGTCTACACATCTTACAATTTCCATTACTATCTGTTGTCCACTTCTGTTTTCTCTTTTCTAGATGGATTACTCCTGGGATTACTCCTGTCCTACTTTGAAAAAGAAGCTTGCATCCCTGCCCTCCATCCCAACACACACTTTTCTTTGGCTTTCCTAATGCCTTGTATGCTTTCAATGTACTTTTTTCCCAGACTCCATTTTTCCAGTCCTCTTTCCAACCCCCTGTAACAGTCTTACCTATATATACTTTCCAATCATCCACCTCATCATATCCTTTAATTCATAATTATATCTCTGCTAATTTGTCTATGTCTTTTGACCCCTCTGATCTGTAGTTTAGTTACTTCGTCAGATGACCACATGAGGGCAGCACCTCACTGGACCTCGTTAGTGCCACTGTAGCGTCCCGCTAAGTCCGCCTGTAGTTGGAGAACTTGGTTGTGACAATGTCAATGTGTATTTTGTAACATAGTATTAGTGTTTATTGATATGTATGATATCTTAATTTAATATTTTCTCAGTACTGCTTTGGTCCCTAGCGTAGTAGCGGGCACTTGTGCAATCAATTGTTATACTTAACAGGAACAGTTTACCAAACCACATGGCACGTCAAAGCCTAACCACAGGGGCAACCGGCAGAATGGTTGTCAGTGTTACCGGGGGTTGTCATCATATTCTGGTCGATACGAACCCATTCATACTGACCGCCAAAATCCCTGTCCACCGAAAATACTGATAAGGGTTAAATAAATTCATGATAATAATATTTTTTTTATTAACCCCGAGATAGCGGGGAAGTCATGAATAATTACATCAATTGACACGATACACAGAATTTAAAAACACAGCATACTGAAATATAGTGCACGTTTTTATACATAAAAAATGCTGTTTGCATGTCTCACGATGCCTTCATACAAAGATACCATGGCATGAGCCCAATGAAGGTCATGATGTCAAGTTAATCGTGGGTGGAAAAGAATATAGAAAAGAACTAGAAAAATTTGATTCGCTTGTCCGCAAATCAGTCTGTGTGCCTAGAAATATTTAAAGATTGCCTATTCAGTATCTGTTAAACTCCTGCAACCATTTTTGTTCATGCCGCTATGTCAAAAATCTATAAATTAAAGTTGGAAAGGCACCTCAATCTGTCATAGTTTTGAAGCTTTTCAAAGATTTAAATTTTTTGTATTTGCCTCATTTGCATAAATTAAACTGCTACAACTTTGATTCATGGTTTATTGGATGCAACTATCCTACAAATCTATCAACTGAAGTTTGAATGACATCCCAGTCTGTAATAGTTTTGAAGTTATTCAAGATTTAAATTTTGTATATACATCTAATTTGCATAAATAAGAATGCAACAACTTTGGTTCATATTTCATTGAATTTGGCTATGTCACAAACTTACTAATTGAGGTTGGAATGACACTTCTATCTGTAATAGTTTGAAAGTTATTCGAAGAATTCAATCTTGTGTATTCACCTAATTTGCATAAATCAAAATGTTACAGCATTGGTTCATGAGGTCTGTGTGTGGACAAACTTAAGTTGCAAGTTTGCACAGGTGAAACATTGATGAAATAAGATGAATCTTTCTTGGAAGTGGGCAATGTTTACAAAGGTTATGAAAGAATGTGATCTATATTTAACTGCAAAGCAAATATCACAGCTGGGTCAAGAAATACAACAGCTATGCCTATGGGAGTTCTGACTGCATGCCCCAATGTACCCACTGCCCTGACCAAAATCCTTCCATGTTACAGTTGGTCATTACAGGCAGTTTGTAAAGGGAGATTAATTCAGATCAACTTCCAGAAATCACTCAAATACAGATCCAAAGACATGCTACACCTTGCTTCATATTTCATTGGATGCTGGTATGTCACTAACCTATCTGGCACCTCTCAGTCAGCACTAACTTACTGTGATGGGCAGTGGAGGCTTCAGACTACATATAGCCTCCTTGGTACACAATGCAGAAAAGTTTACTCTAGCAACACAGCCAGTCTCCTGGAGGATTGGAGGATAAGCCCACTGCCTCTGTTCTAATGTGTGTGGAGGCCAGACTCTTGCAGTTCAGTTATATCTGGTTGCATAGCAGGCTGTCTGTGAAAACAGTTACCAGCTTGTGGGCACAACAGGAGGCAAAAAATATTGCCTATTCTGTGGAAATTCGGTGAATTTAACATAAATTTCTCAACTTTGTTTGCATGCTATAGGATTTTGCCTTAGTTAGCAATGGACCCACATATCAAGCTTTGAATGGCAACTCTATCCAGAAAAGTTAGGATATGTAAGATTTTAAAATTGCACAAATATGTCTCTAATATGCATAATTAACATCATGACTGTTCCAAACAATATGCACAATTCCACTACCAAGTCTATGACCTTGCCAAGTTTGGTATTTTTCTGACCAATCGTGTCCGACAAAAACTGACCACAAAACTGACACATGGAAATAGATAAGTAAATAATCAAATAAATGAATTGATAGATAGATAGATAGATAGATAGATAGATAGATAGATAGATAGATAGATAGATAGACAGACAGACAGACAGACAGACAGACAGACAGACAGACAGACAAAGAAAGAAAGAAAGAAAGAAAGAAAGAAAGAAAGAAAGAAAGAAAGAGTATTTCAGGAAAAACCAGAAGTGTGTGGTCACATACAGACTTGACAATTCAGACAAGACTCAATTTCTGTCTCAATTTTCAGGCAGGTTTCAACATTTGACCGAACAGCTAGAGCAAATTCCTCACCCCAGATTGTAACCTTTAGATCAAGGTAAATTAATGCTTTCATTATTTCAGTCGATTAAACGTAGTAATAAGACTAATTAACCTTTAGGGCTGGAAACTCTGAAACTAGCGTGCGCAGGGCGACGGACGCGTAACCGTTGGTGTCCGTTCGGATTGATTGTGTCCAACGATCTTTTAAAAATTGCCGGTAGCCTTCGAATATTTCGATAAGGGCCTCCCAAATTCAAAGATGGCGTACGCATTGGGGAGTGTAGAAGTCCGGAAGAGTTGCAAACTCGAATAGAATTTGGTTTCATTGCATAAAGCCTTTATTTGTCAGGTAAGTATATGTAAGTCAGTATTTAATGATGATATACGATGCATAAGCGACAAATATTGATTATGTTACGTCCCAGTTCGTGGCTGCGATACCGTACCGGGAGTGATGCATTCCTATAGTCTATCAACCTTGCTCTACGGAAACGCATTTTGTGAATATTACAACAATGGATTATTACTTGCCGACATATCTGATGCATAACCTTTTCTCATCAATATACCTTACTTTTGAGGCATATGTGGTAGCTATATGCACGTTGTATTTCTTTTCAGCCGCATTTTGGGCCATTTCTGCGGTCGCAAGCAAAACTTAGCGCAATCCATATCGTCCAAGAAATGATAAGTGCGCGTGCGCACGTGATTAACAGGTCCTTTTAAACTGCCGGCACCGTTCGAGAGTAGACCGCAAAAACGCTAAAATTGCTGGTTACAGAAATAAATACAAACCACACTGCAAACAAATTTCCTTCAAGAGTAGGGTAAACTGCTCAGATTTGGTTATGTATGAAATACATGGTCATTTTTCTCGCTATTTACGAAATATTCGAGAAATCCCCTTCCGTAACTCAGGGTTGACAGACTATAGTGCATGTCAGAAATTTTGAAATGTTGACCACACCACATTTGGTTGAGAGACAGACACTTGTCGTTTGAGAGACGATTTGCGTGGTTCGAGAAAAATGTAAGGAATGGGGTATATTTCAGTTTTTAAAGAGTGGAACAGCCAATTCTAACTTGTTAAACAGTTTCAATAGAAGTCGGGTTAGCGCTGGCTCTAGCCAAAATAGCAAAGGTGTTATGCTGTGCTACTAAACCCTCAAAATGGCTAATAAAAGTAATAAATGGCTACTAAAGTTTCCCAAAAAATGGGAGAAGTAGCCTACAATATTTCATAGTAAAGTAAGGCTCAAAGAGAAGAGCAGGAAATATGATAAACTGTTCTAACAATACCACGTATTTATCCTGTTTAGAAAAATATAAGTTACGTTTATTCACATGTAAAATATACGTTTTGCAACTCCAATTTATGATCATTGGATCACATGAATTTACTTATTATTATATGAATATGCAATTTGTGAGAGCTACATAATTATTCACATACATAGCATGATATAGCATACACATGGTAAATGATAGACATTTGCAGATGAACCATATGTATTACATGATATAATGTTTGAAATAAGCATGTCTGCAGTAAATCTAGCCGTGTGCTACTGTGCCCTTCTTCATCTCTTTTGGAATTATTCCAATACAAAAAGTGACAACCCTCATTTTCTTGGATGTGTGCATTGTAATTGACTGAATCAATCACATGGTTTGCTGCTTCCTGGAAATTCCTCATATTGTAACACCATAAAAGAGCCTCGTTTTCATATTGAAACCAAAAAGTTTAAAAATCTTTTAGCCAGCACTTCAGCATAAGTCAATACAGATACTATAATAATACAATGTATGTTGACATATTTGTATAAATTTGGACGCCTTTTTGTCATTTCGACCTTGTGTCATATCAACATTTTGCCGCGTCAACTTTCAATCGTCTCGACTTTGTCTGTTGACCTTCTGAACCCAATGATTTAATTTGTACCCAAGACTGAACTTGACACAAACTGTGAAATGGTATGTATTAAGTTAAGGATCAAGGGTTTAAAACCATTCACTTTGGTTCTTTCTGCAGACCACCATCAAAATTAGACAAGGACTATCTTCAATTTCACTGTCAAGATTTTCAATTTCAAATACATATAGTCACATTTCCCTTGCAGGTGATTTCAATTTCCCAAATATTGATTCATCCTCTGATTCCTTAAAACCATACTCAAACCACCCAAATTTTTAACAAATTTTATTGAGATTATGCAAAATCACAATCTGGATCAGAAAGTTAATAAACCAACCTGAAAATACACTATAATAGATCTACTATTTACTAATTCTCCAGCATCAGTCAACAGAATAGAAATTCTTCCTGACATTGGAGACCATGATATTGTATACATGTATATGTACTCAAAAATTGATATTTCTGCAAACACAAACCCTTGTAAACCCTGTTTAATTTACGTGTACAAAAGAGTAGACTCAAACTCGTTATAGAAACACATGAAATTATTCTTGGCAAAGATTGTCTTAGAAAATAGATCCCATCCCTTTTCTGGTGGCAAAAATTAGGTTCACAATTGCAGTCAGCTGTAAACAGTTATATCCCACATTATTCATCAACTGAAAATCTGAATTACTATGGATTGCAACATATATCAAACAGGTCATGCATAAAAAAGTAAAGGCTTATTTCAAAGTAAAAAGACAAAATCACCATCTGATCATAAGAAATTCTTACTCTTAAGACATAAAACTCAAAAAGAAATCAGAGTGGCCCACCAGAAATATGTATTAGTCATTATTCCCTCCCCCCAAGGATCTCTCTAACACAGCATGTAAACCACAAAAAAAAATGGTCTTGCATTTGTAGCCTCCTTGAAGACTCTTCTGGACTTGTCCCTCTGAAAGTAAATGACTTGACAATTATGGAAGATAAATCCAAAGCAGAGATCTTGAACAGTTCTGTTCCGTTTTTAATAGAGCAAACTCCAGACAAAACCTTTATCAATCTAGGACCCAGCTCACACCCTATCCTTCCTAAATTTCGCATTACTGCAACGGTGGTTTGGAGTTAAAAGCTGAAACATACTGTTGTATATTTATTCACACCACTGTGAAAAGATATGAGTACAAGTTTGTATAATGTAATAATGTGTACATTTATATAATACAGTGAGACCTCATTATAATGACACTCAGATATCCAACATGTTCATTATAATGACACAAGTTTTGAATGGCAAAACTTTATTTTCTTTGTTGTGTGATTCATTTATCTGACATATTCAGTTCTCTGACACATATCTAAGGGAACAGATGATGTCATCATAACGAGTTTTCACTATATTTGAAATCCAGTCAAAAACATCGAACAAAAAAGGCATGCATCTGTATTGTCATTGATTTGCAATCAGTTGTCTCTAATTATCCCCCGCCCATGAAGTGGGGGTGGGGGATATAGTAATGGGCTCCATCCTTCTGTCTGTCCTTCCGAAAAAAAAATTGTCTGGCCCATATCTCGAAAAATATAAGAGCTAGCTCTTTCAGATATTCAGGGTTGGTGCAGCTTATAAAGTAGGTGTGCATAGGCACATTGGTTTTGGCGTGATTAGCCCCCTTCATTAATTAACAAAGTTCGTTAAGCAGCCTCGATACCTTCCTCACGATTTTGTCCAGCCCATATCTCTAAAAATATAACAGCTGGCCCTTTCAAATTTTCAGGACAAGTACATCTTATGTAGTAGGTGTGTGTAGGCATTTTTTGTGCCTAATTAACCTCCATCTTTAATTAATTAACAACACAGCTCATTAAGTAGGCAAAAAATGTCCCCAGAATTTCTTGCCCATACAGTGGTCCCCCTGTTATAAGGCCACCCCAAATGTAGCCAAAAAGTGGCCTTACAAGAGGGGTGGCCTCTCTTGAGAGGGAAAATATGATGGAAATACCATAGTTTCTGCACAAGAATGCTGGCCTTTCAAGAGGGGTGGCCTCTGGTGAGAGGGGCCTTATAAGAGAGGGACCACTGTATCTTGAAAAATATAACAGCCAGCTATTTAAATTTGTCAAGGTAGGTGCAGCTGATAAAGTAGGTGCGCATAGGCATAATAATTTAGGCCTAATTATCCTCCTTCATTAATTAATGAGCAAAGTTTGTTAAGCATGCTCAATATCCTCCCCACAATTTTGTCTAGCCCATATCTCAGCTGGCCCTTTCAAATTTTCAGGGCAGGTACATCTTATATAGTAGGTGTATATAGGCACATTTCTTGTGCCTAGTTATCCTCCTTCATTAATTTATTTACAAAATTTGTTAAGCAGCCTCAAAATCTGCCCTACAGTTTCGATTGCCCATATCTCAGAAAATAGAACAGCTGCATGTAATCTTTTGAAATTTCCAGGGTGGGTAGATCTCATATAGTTGTTTTATGTGGCTGCTGGTCCTCTGACCTCTGGTATTTGCATATCAATGTACCAATAAAAAGAAATTGTGGGCAGGGGATTTGGGGTATTGGTTCTTTCAGAGATTTGGTAGTGGTACCAAATTTACTGTTTGGTGGTCAGAGATTACAGAATTGAATATACTTTCCCATCAACATGATCAAATTTATTCATTGTATTTGTGTCTTTTTACCCAAAACCACTTCCTAGTAGTCATTACCCTATTCCACAGTCCAAACTCTGTACTAATAAGCTAACCTGTCCCTGTCTAACCTATATACATAGAAGTACTATTGTCCATATTGCACACGTTCCTCTGTGAAATTTTGACATAGGCTGTATTACCCCAAATAAATTAAAGGGTCTTCAGCGGGTAACTACTCAACATCTTTTGGAGCCTTTTACCCGTACATGTCTCTCTGAGTAGCGGCTCCTTGACTAAGCTAAATATTCAGCAAAGACAACCCACATCATAATGAATAAATATGAATGTGGCAATTGATGAATTAGCTAAATACGTGAAGTTTTGCTTATAAATGCAGAGCTTCATTATGAAAGAAGAATACCTGTCGAACAAACCATAATTACCAAATTTGTATAGTACAGGTTCAGATAAGAACAATTTGACTTACCCCTGAACCAATATGTACCCTTTTTGTAGCTGGACAACTTATCCTAGTTAAACCATCCACCAATGTTTAACTGAAGTGGAAACAAGCTGGGGCATTATATTCAGTCCCAGTGATTGTAAAATAAACAGTTGCAGCTAGACCGCCGCTATAAACCAAGGGAAATTCTAACAAGGACTACAACAATGTACATCCTGCACCAGAGATGTAAAACAAACTCCATGATGACACCTACCCCTTAAACAATTAAGCTCTATTTCAGTGCCAACCCTGAGTCAATGTATCAACATAATATGTCAGGTTTGTGACATTTGAGAAAATACTGTCAATTTTGAGTAATTTTCTAATATTGAGTAAATGTACATTTAGGCATGTCAAAAAAGAATGAAAGTCATTAGCATTTATGCCAAAGACATGTTATCAAAACAATTTTTCTTAACAGGATTTTAAGTACAATTAGGCAAACATGTAACTGTCGTAGGCTGCTGCTTGCTACCGATAGCCCCAGGGGGGTTAACCTGACAGAAAACATGTAAGCCTAAAATGTCTGAAAGTGAATATTAAAACAGAAAGATGCCAAAAAATAAAGTTAAGTAGCAAAACAGACAAGTCTAAAAACTGTAAATTATTGTGGCCAAACTTTCTAATAATGTTTGGATATTAACAGTAAAATTATAGGGCAAGTCAGAAAAGAATGAAAGTTAAAAGAATGTAACATACAAACATGTTGGTTGTGAAAGGTGTTAAGCTATTGGAGATGTTTGCTTTGACATGTGTTTCACAATATTTAAGATTAACTACACTTCATAAAGAGCTAGATGTATAAACAGTACTACCAGGGAAATTACATTTGGATATATACCCATGGAGAGTTAGAAATCTTGCCTGAATGAAGTACCCTTCCACAAAATGCTTATATAATAATCTTTCATTTCAGATGCTTTTTCCAGAAGGCACCATGGACAAGATACTATTGGGGATTGCATCCTCAGATAATCCTGTGCAGCTGAAAAGGGAACTAATAAAAAAGGTTGCAGATGCTGGTAGCCGCTCCAGAAAGCCAGAAGAGGTGAAAGCTGTTCTTACCATCACAACCAAGTGGATGTTGGAAGGAGAAAAACAGTTTGAACATGAGGCTGGGATGAAAGTCTTTGCTGCTTGGGCTCAGCACCACAAGGAAGTACTCAACCGTTACTTTGATAACAATCATGTGCTTATCTTGTTGGACAGAACCCATGGAAACAATGGACGATACATGGTGTGGTTGCTTCACCAGTGCTTGGTGTTGTTACAGGAATTCCCACGATACTATCAGCTGTGTCAGTTGATCGAAGCAAAGGCTGCAAATTTTGTCATGATCAATCCACAATATCAAACTGTAATATCTTTTTGCAACTTTCTCATGGAATTCAAAGAGTGCATACCTCAAGGTGAGATGACAGCAAAGTTCTGTGAATCTCTTGTTCATGCAACAAGTACCTTCAGTTTCCCAAATGAAGCCAAAAATCCTGCTCAGTATATAGAAAATGTATCGTATGTTGGTCGTTTTTTGGAGCACATCTGGAAGCATGCAGATAGACAATGTGTTCTCCAGTCTTTGAAGGCTATTTTTCAGATTATTTCTCATATCGATGAGATAGATCCTTCCATAGGACCATCACCAGCCCTTGGAGGCATAGTTCAGTACATTCCTACTGACCTCATGAGCTCTGTCACTAAGAATGTGGTGACCGACCCAAAGATTCATGATAAAAGTATGAAAGCAGCTTTAATGAGGATGCTTGATTGGCTCGGGTGGCCACTTGCAAGGAACATTGACCATTGGGTGATTGCGTTACTCAGTGGTTTGGCAGCAGTGCACAAGTTCACTATTTTGATTGAGGTCACTGAAGCCATGGTGGATAAGGTAGGGATAACTTTTTATCAGGCTTTTATTTTTTTCATATCATAAAGTTTGCAACGGGTCAACACTTTGTCTGAACAATAATTTAACACATGCATGTGCTACGGTGGCAATTGGCCATTTATAAATCAGCCGTTTTCTGTGTTGGATCTTGGTTGATAAGTGATGCTGCAGTTGCCACACAGGCAGCTGCATCACAATTTGTCGGGCAATGTAAAAGTAACTGACCAAGGGTTTTGACCAGCAGAGTACATGTATTAACTCTTTCATGGCCAACTGTGACTTGAACTACTTAAACTGCTCTGAATTATAAGAGTACTAGATCTGTGTTCCTTATGGAAAGACCTCGCATTCAAGTACATATACCAGCGTGCTTGTAGTTAGAATCTTATAGTCCAGGTCAACAGCTTTCCTTGGCACACTTTAGGTACATTGTGGCCAAAGTGTGCTGAGGAAAGCTGTTGACTTGGTGCCAAAATGTGGCACTGAAAGAGTTGAATGGACAAATCAGTAGGATCAGACTGAGCAACACTAACTACTTGGGTCTCATCAGAAACAGAGTGGAAAGTAATTGGGTCATACACAGCATTAATGTGTTGAAATGCATGTAAGAAATTTGAAGCAAAGTTACTTTTGTTTTATAGGTGTATGACAAACTGCAGTACCCAGTGACTAGACAATCTGCTATGAATGTCTTGTGTCATATGCTGCTGAGCTTCCAGCATTCACCAGAAGCCTTTCATAAGGTGAGAACTGCATGTGGTCTCTCTCTCTCTCTCTCTCTCTCTCTCTCTCTCTCTCTCTCTCTCTCTCTCTCTCTCTCTCTCTCTCTCTCTCTCTCTCTCTCTCTCTCTCTCTCTCTCTCTCTCTCTCTCTCTCTCTCTCTCTCTCTCTCTCTCTCTCTCTCTCTCTCTCTCTCTCTCTCTCTCTCTCTCTCTCTCTCTCATAAAGAATATGCTTTCTCAGTTCAGTGAATTTCACAGAAAAAATATAGGCTGATAGTGATAATCAATGCACAGTCTACGTAAACAACAGTAATTTAGATAGTCACCCTATGCCATGAAAGAATGTGTGATCTATGGCTTTCTTAGGCTGATAAAGAGAAAAATCTTGATTAAAAGTTGTACAAACTATTGCATTTTTGGAAAATGCATGAGCCATACATGTCCAAAAGGGTAAACCTTTGAGTATGATTGTTGTATTTGTAAATAATCAGTTATTAAATCAAAGATGCAAATGTAGTATACATGTTTGTTTTTGTTTTTGTTTTTTTTCTTTCGGTTTTTAACCGATTCCATGTTAGCCAAAGGATTCAGTCAACAGCTTTCTTCAGTACACCTTTGCCACATTGGGCCCAACCCACACCAAGAAAATCTGTCAACATGGAGCACATTATCCCAATATGTGATTGTCTTATCTGTAGTGTACATTCAAAATGCTTTTTGTTGATAAGAAATTTAAGTACAAACACTGAAGCAGACAGTTTTTTTACTCCTGTGTGCTTTTGGGTGATTTGAGCAGGAGAGTGTTAACTTCTGCTTTTCCTTTTTATGCAGATTGCAGGAGACCTGCCCAGACGGATATCTATATTGAAGAGGGATGGTACCCCCCAGAGTCAGCATGCAGCAGCTCAGTTGGCAGAACTGGTTCATTGTATGATGACTCTCTACCCTGGCTTCCCAGACCTTTATGAACCTATCCTGGATGTCATTAAGGTGAAATGGCTAGTTTGAAAAGTCAAATCTACCTTAGACTGCTATTGAAGGGAAAGGGTCACAGTAATCCTGCAGTGAGGCATTTTCACATAGAAAATAGATCAGGGCAGTCAAGGTATCTCATGTTGCCCCTTACTAGAGGTGGCTTCTGGGGCAGCTCTGACTGTTTTGTGTGTATGTTTTTATATAGATATAGATCTTTGATATTCATGTTCCTCCTGTTGGTAGTGATAACATTCGCTGGTGTAACAGCACTGTTGTAGCCATCTGGAACTCTTAAGTGCAAGAGCTATAATTTGTAAATTTCTGAACGTAATCCATATATTTTGTTTTTGAAGAATGAATGATTTTAACAATGTATAGTAATATACGGAATATGATTATTGTGTGCTTTGGGGATATTTTGTTGTTGATACAGTAATATAAAATGATATACAGAAAATGAAGATCTTTTTGCAGATATTTTAAAAGATCCATTCAATGTGGATTTTTCAATAATTTAAATGTTGAGAAAGGCTATGTGTGAAGGAATATATTGTTTTAATAGACAGTCATTTTAAGAGGCTTAAAATCTATGTGCATGTGCTCATGTTGTACAGTGCTCCCTCTTTATAATGGGGTCCACAGGGTATACCGTGTTATAGCAAAACTGCCTTACAACAGAGGGACTTTTAACATAGTAATGGGAAAGCTATTTCAGTGGGAGCCATGGTATCCACCATGTTGTTCTGGAAACCACCTTGTAATGAGGGGTGTTATAAAGAGGGAGCACTGTATTTACCACAGGAACCCTGACTTTGTACAAGTTTTGATCTGATTTCTGTATATGATCAGGATCTTCCCAGACCAGACGCAGAGAAAGTGAAGAAAAAGTTAAACCAAAGCAAGTGGACTGCACAAACTGTTGAAAACTTCAGCTACATCTCACGCTTTGCCAAAAAATCAGACACGGGAAAGACTGGCTTGGTCAACCTGGGAAATACATGCTACATGAACAGTGTTATTCAAGCCTTGTTTATGTGTGATGGGTAAGTGCATGGTAGCATTGTGATTGTCAGTCTAAATTGCAGGAAGAACAAAGCAAAAAAACACCTACAGGTTGTACACCTTGTATGGCTGAGCTAGTATAAAACATGCTGATGTGGTGTAAGGCTTATTGAGTGCTTAAATAAATAGTTAAAAGGCATGTTTGTATCATTGTCACAATTACCAGACACTGTGCCCAAGGAGATCAAGGTGCCGGTATTGTCAAGTGTCACCCAAAGGTATTACATACCATTCATACATGTACAATGATACCTGGTGTATGTAGCCAGAGTTGCCAGAGGCCACAATTTTCTGGATACAAGAGACCAATTTGTTGTATTACATGCAGTGAGAGGTCACCTGTTATGTGTGGCCACTTTTTTGTGACTGATCAGCTATGGCATTTTCTCTTCATTGATTTAATGTAATATACAACAACAATTATGACGATGACAAGTATCTTGTCTGTATTCATATGGCACTGTAAGTGACAGCACTGTCATGCCTGGTACAGTTGGAAAGTTCAAAGTCACGATGACCATACACTCCAGATAACAACATCATTGTATAACAGTGTACACTGTATACACCTTTGTCAACATCACATCCCAGAGTATATATATATATATATATATTTTCGTACTGGTGGTACACAGTCCAAGCAGGTTGTAACTTAAGCATTAGAAAAAGTAAATAAATAAAGATATCGGATACATAAATACTCAATAAGGTCATCAATTTCAGTATGACACAATATTGCACTAAGTCGCCTGTCATGAATGTCACAGAGCTCACTTATGAGGGAGGCCTTAGTCTGGTGGCCACAGAGGTTCACTGACTGGGTATGACTGATGATCATGGTATTGATTCACTTGAAGGAGCTGCAATTTACAAACAGATTCCTGTCTATCTCGTATTTGGCTAGTAGAGCATTAAGTGATTTGCCAGTAGCTGAATGGCTTCCAGCCAAAGTCAGTCGGGCACATGAAATTTACAACTTCATTTTGGCTATTAAGTATACTTTGTACGAATTTAAAGAATCGCTTGTGTAATTGGATTTCAATAGACAAGTTGCTTGAAATTAACAGCAGTAAATTTCAGTGTGTCCTGGCAGGCTGGCACCAAATGAGATGTGTATCTTTCCTCCATGCTACAAAAATTTTGTCTGTTTCCCTGTTAGAAAAATCGCACAACTGAGACCCATAAAATGACATACAATACGATTTGAAAAGATTGTTTCTGGTGGAAGCAAATATGTTAATGAACTGAGCCATGAGTAAGTTTACCTCAGAATAAAATTTGCTGATGCATCGATCAACATTACTTCTAGTGGAATTTGGACCAATCAGATGACCAAGATGAATGAGTCCCTGAACTTTCTCAATGAGTTCACTGCCCAAAGATAATGAGTCACATGGTTCGGTTGAGGAATATGACATCCACTTGCTTTTGTTGTTAACACTGATGTACACGATTTTTAATTAACTCTTTTACATACCAAATTTTGGACTGGGTCAACAGCTATTCTGGGCGGGCATTGCGCTCGGGGTGCCCAATACATGCCGAGAAAAGCTGTTGACCTGGGATATTCTCTCTGGAACTAGGAGGCATGCTGGTACTTAACTGAAAGGTCTTTTTACGAGGACTACGGATCTGGGATCCTTATGATACTTCTGGCTAGTTTGACTTAAGTAGAACCACTTAAGTCCTGCTTGGCACTGAAATAGCTAAATACAAGCCATACTATCTGTTTTATGGTACCACCAAGGAACACAATACTTGGTCAACTTGCATTAAATTTTTCAAATGATATTTAATCATTCTAGTAAGATTCTTTGTCCAGATTGTACTGGAAAAAATGTGGAAGCACCTTCAATCTCTGCTGGGGAGTTAAATATTGTGTCTCTCATTGATGTTTTGTTGCTCTGGTTACAGATTTAGGGGTGACCTTTTGGCAGTACCACCATCAGTGGAAGAGTCCCTAATCTTCAGATTGCAAATTGTTTTTGCCCATCTTTTAAAGTCACAGGTAAGAGCACCCACTGAGGTCCAGACATGTCTATACATGTTGGGCTATGTTAGTTCCTATGTGTATTCCTAGGTGGCAGCCTTCTTTAATTGGTAAATCATGTTGGTCTGTGAAATAGCTTGGTGATTTTTGTCTCGCCAGCGTTAGCTGTTTGCGAGACTAAGCTGTCACTTTCCGGACGTCCGTCCGTCAGTCCGTCCGTCCGTCAACCAAAAACTTCGGAGTGGCATTATTTCACTAACTAGATCAGATAGGGCTATCATACTTGGGTGGATGATTGATTGTAATCATCACTAGAGATGTGGGCCATCAATGTTACACTTCATTGATTACTTCATGCTTCATTGAGCATTGGAGAAAAACTTCGGAGTGGCATTATTTCACTAACTAGACTACATAGGCCTTTCATATTTGGGTGGATGACTTATTGTAATCATCCCTAGAGATGAGGGTCATCACTGTCACACTTCACTGATTACTTTATGCTTGATTGAGCATTGGAGAAAAACTTCTGAGTGGCATTATTTCACTAACTAGACTAGGAAAGGCTTTCATGCTTGGGTGGATGATTCATTGTAATCATCCCTAGAGATGAGGGTCATCACTGTCACACTTAGAAGCTTCAGAAGCCTGTTGAAATTGGATGACCTCAACTGATTTCAACGACCTAAATGTATTTTCATGGGTGAAATGCAAAACGTGGCGTTACCACTGCAACTTTTGACGAATTCAAGCCAAGTTTACCAAACTTACACCACCTTTGCTTCTTAGGAAAGCTTTAGAAGTCTATTGAAAGTGGGTGGCCTTGATGTATTTTTGACCTACTTTGGAGGTCAGATGCATTGCATCCTCGAATGTACAATGCTATTCATGGCCAAGAGTCAAACCAAGTTCACCAAATTTATATTAGCTTTGCATCTTACAAAACGTCAGAAATCTCTTGAAAGTGGATGACTTTGACCTACTTTTGACTCGACAAATCTTATTTTCCTTGTGTGTCTTGGGTATAGTTGATTGTAGGTCCCTAGTTACTATTTAACATGAATAGCAAAGTACCTATGCTTTATTTTTGGTGTTCTTAAATTTATCTTGAAGTGTCCTTTGAAGGTCAAACTTAGGTAACTGAACATATGAAGTCATGTTGGCCAAGGAGTATTAAGTGCTTTACATGACATCTTTCACTACGAAGCTTGAAACTGGCATGTCAAGCTCTGATTTGTATTAAGATGTTATATACTTTATGGGCCATTTTGTTTAAAAAAAAAAAAAAGTGGTATATTCTGAGTAAATATATTGAGATTTACTTGATACATTCAACATCTGCTAAATACCATTATAATGTTTGGTCTTACAATTACATTGCTACTGAATGCTGGCGAGACATTCATGCCCCCTGGGCATGGCTCTGGTTTTCAAATGCAAATAGATCTTGAAGTAATTTTTGCCTTTTGGCACATAAAGCAGTGGAGTATATTGTCATCTGCATTTGTTGTCCATCCATGCGAATGTGTTATCTTAAAAAATATTGACTGCAGTTGTGCCAGATTTTTGTCAGTGATGTACCTCAAGATAAAAAGACAGCATCTTCTGGTAATTTTTATGAACATTTAAAACTTTATTTGGAAGCTGGGAGAGTGGGGCGCCAAGGGGATGGCGTTACTGCAACATCTCAAGAACTGAGTGGCATCTCCAGTCAAAGAGGATCCTTTTAATAGACCACCCTTCTAAAACAATATTTGTGGATAATTTTTTGTTTTGTTTTTAATCTGTTTGTGAATTTTCAACACTTTATGCGGAGGATAGGTGGGAGGTATCTCAAGGGGATGCTTTTATCACCATATCTCAAAAACAACAGTGGCAGCTGCATGAAATTTGTTTTGCCAATGTACTCTTTGAGGGACCAAAACCTTGTGTAAAACTTCCTTCAGGCAGTTTTGGGTTTTTTTTTAATGAATTTGCAAAGAATATTAGGTCCAATGAGTGGTGAGTGAGGGGGTGACATTTCCATGCTACCTGTAGACAGCTTGATGGCTATGCAATGAAACGTGTCATAGGTGCACTTTATGTTGGGCCCTTTTTAGTCCCCCACTGTAGACTATAGGTTTGTACTGTGACCTTCTATCTATCTTTCTGGCAACGCTTGTCCTGGCTATATTTTTTATACCGTAACACCTACGCCTACCAAATTTGGTGGGTGGATATTTCATGGGGTATGGGTGTGTTGCACAACAAAATTGGGTTACTGGGACCTGGACCTGTGATCCCTCATAAAGATTTAGCTTGTCATAACACCTACCGCTACCAAATTTGGTGTGTGGACACTTCATAGGATAGGGGTGTGTTACACACCCAAATTGGGTCATTGTGACCGTGACCTTTGAACCCCTTGAAGTTATTGCTGGTTGGGGCCATTTTTTGTATACCATCACACCTACAGCTACCAAATTTGGTGGGTAGATACTTGATGAGGTAGGGGTGTGTCCTGCACCAAAAGTAGGTCACCTTGACCTTCTCATAAAGATTCACCTTATCTGGGCTATGTTTCCTTTACCATAACACCTACAGCTACCAAATTTGGTGTGGTAAGTTTTTTCAGTAGTTGTCGCACATAAACAAATTTAATACTAGTACAGTCAAACTTGCTATCTATTCTCTGGTGGGGGGACTATGTACTACTATGCAATGCCTGATCGTGTTATTATGTCTCCCGGTGGAAGCCGGGGGACATATTGTTTTAGTGCCAGTTTCTTCCGCTTCTTCTTCTTCTTCTTCTTCTTCTTCTTCTTCTTCTTCTTCTTCTTCTTCTTCTTCTTCTTCTTCTTCTTCTTCTTCTTCTTCTTCTTCTTCTTCTTCTTCTTCCTCCTCCTCCTCCTCCTCCTTCTTCAACACCTGGTTTCCGTGCGATAAGTCTTGAAGGACTAGACAGAATTTGGAAGCCGGGGGACATATTGTTTTAGTGCCAGTTTCTTCCGCTTCTTCTTCTTCTTCTTCTTCTTCTTCTTCTTCTTCTTCTTCTTCTTCCTCCTCCTCCTCCTCCTCCTCCTCCTCCTCCTCCTCCTCCTCCTCCTCCTCCTCCTCCTCCTCCTCCTCCTCCTCCTCCTCCTCCTCCTTCTTCAACACCTGGTTTCCGTGCGATAAGTCTTGAAGGACTAGACAGAATTTGATGAAACTTGGTAGGATTATGTATCTAGGCAAGACCTAGGTTGGGATTGTATTTTGGTGACCTTGAGCGAATTCTCAAGGTGACAGGGTCACTTATGTGAAATTGGTTTCCGTTCGATAAGTCATGAAGAACTTGATGGAATTTGATGAAAGTTGGTGGGACTATGTATCTTGGCAAGACCTAGGTTGGGATTGTATTTTGGTGACCTTGAGCAAATTCTCAAGGTCACAGGGTCACTTATTTGAAATTGGTTTCCGTTCGATAAGTCATGAAGAACTTGATGGAATTTGATGAAACTTGGTAGGATTATGTATCTTGGCAAGACCTAGGTTGGGATTGTATTTGGATGACCTTGAGCAAATTTTCGAGGTCATAGGGTCACTTATGTGAAATTGGTTTCCGTGCGATAAGTCTTAAAGAACTTGATGGAATTTGATGAAACTTGGTGGGATTATGTATCTTGGCAAGACCTAGGTTGGGATTGTATTTGGGTGACCTTGACCTAATTTTCGAGGTCACAGGGTCACTTATGTGAAATTGGTTTCCGTTCGATAAGTCATGAAGAACTTGATGGAATTTGATGAAACTTGGTAGGATCATGTATCTTGGCAAGACCTAGGTTGGGATTGCATTTGGATGACCTTGAGCAAATTTTCAAGGTCACAGGGTCACTTATATGAAATTAGTTTCCGTTCGATAAGTCATGAAGAACTTGATGGAATTTGATGAAACTTGGTAGGATCATGTATCTTGGCAAGACCTAGGTTGGGATTGTATTTGGATGACCATGAGCAAATTCTCAAGGTCACAGGGTCACTTATGTGAAATTGGTTTCCGTGCGGTAAGTCTTGAAGGACTTGACAGAATTTGATGAAACTTGGTAGGATTATGTATATAGGCAAGACCTAGGTTGGGATTGTATTTGGGTGACCTTGAGCTAATTTTCAAGGTCACAGGGTCACTTGTGTGAAATTGGTTTCTGTGCGATAAGTCATGAAGAACTTGATGGAATTTGATGAAACCTGGTAGAAATATGTATCTTGGCAAGACCTAGGTTGGGATTGTATTTTGGATGACCTTGAGCGAATTCTCAAGGTCACAGGGTCACTTATTTGAAATTGGTTTCCGTGCGATAAGTCATGAAGAACATGATGGAATTTGACGAAACATAGTAGGATTATGTATCAAGGTAAGACCAAGGTTGGGAGTGTATTTGGGTGACCTTGACCTAATTTTCAAGGTCACAGGGTCACCTGAGTGAAATTGGTTTCCGTTCGATAAGTCATGAAGAACTTGATGGAATTTGATGAAACTTGGTAGGATTATCTATCATGGCAAGACCTAGGATGGGATTGCATTTGGATGACCTTGAGCGAATTCTCAAGGTCACAGGGCCACTTATGTGAAATTGGTTTCCGTGCGATCAGTCTTCAAGAGCTTGATGGAATTTGATGAAACTTGGTAGGATTATGTATCTAGGCAAGACCTAGGTTGGGATTGTATTTGGATGACCTTGAGCAAATTCTCAAGTTCACAGGGTCACTTATGTGAAATTAGTTTCCGTTCGATAAGTCATGAAGAACAGGATGGAATTTTTGATGAAACTTGGTAGGATTATGTATCTTGGCAAGACCTAGGTTGGGATTGTATTTGGATGACCTTGAGCGAATTCTCAAGGTCACAGGGCCACTTATGTGAAATTGGTTTCCGTTTGATAAGTCATGAAGAACAGGATGGAATTTGATGAAACTTGGTGGGATTATGTATCAAAGTAAGACCAACGTTGGGATTGTATTTGGGTGACCTTGAACTAATTTTCAAGGTCACAGGGTCATTTATGTGAAATTGATTTCTCTGCAATAAGTCTTGAAGAACTTGATGAAAATTGCTAGAGTAATGTATCTAGGTGAGAGCTAAAATAGGATTGTAATTTTCAAGCACACTTGGTCATTTGTAATTTGTTGTCACCTGTAGCTTATTCAGAGACATAAGTGTTCCACCGGGAGACATTTGATTTTCTGTTGGAAAATCAGTCTGTTCTAGTATTTCATATTGTTCTCTTTTCTGCTTTTTTCTTTTTTCTTCTCTTCACTCCTCTCCACTCATCGCTTCTCTCATTTATTTATTTGTCTATTTATTGATGTTTAAAACTTGATATATAGAGGTTGGGTGAGAGATGCCCGAGTGGGCAATGTTACAGTGGTTATTTCAAAATACACTGTGTACATTTCACAGTGGCATGGCTCTGCTTATTCTCTGTTGCATTCACTGTTGTATTATTCTTGCCAACACAATGACCCCCTCCCCCCCCCCCCCCCAAAAAAAGAAAAAAAATTGCAGGCTGCTGTGGGTCATCTGTGCATTTTTACCTTTCAATGTTTGGGAAATGCTTAGCATTTGCTGTGTGTAGACATCTTAAGAAAAAGTTACACAAATAGCACCACAATAGGACGTTGGAAGTGATGAAATTGACTGTGTCTCTCTTCCTGGCGTGCAATACACACCCAGTCCACTCTTGCAGATCATGCAAGACATTCTGCTGCATCAAAAGCAGTAGTCCAAACTTTTAGATGAAGTAAACCCCTTTTATTTTGAGACACTCAAATAATTCTATTTTTAGCTCTGTTCACCCAAGGTCCTAGAACTTGTGTGATCTGTCATATCCATTCATCCATCTGTCCGGAAACTTTTTTTTTTTGTGAACTTGATACAGTCTACAGATTTCAAGTTAACTCCATGTAACTTTCAGGAACGGTATAAAAATCTAGTTTGAGGTTTATGTTGGTGGTGCCACCTATAGTAGTATGCAATAGATGGCCCAAATTGGGAAAACTTTGAGAGAGCCTTTTTTCAAAGAGTTTTTCATAAATTTGCAAGAAAATGATACATGTTGCTCAATCTAATTGTACCTTTCATAAATAGCAATTAAGCGCTATTTCATTCACTGTATTTTGTAAGTTAAGTCCAACTTTGTTGCAAAGTAAGGTTTTCTCTGGAACTTAAATCTGCAATGATATGCTTTTTTTTTTTCAGAGGGCTGCATATGCACCTACTACTTTCTTACAAGATTCTCGTCCACCGTGGTTTTCAGCAGGCTACCAACAAGACTGCTCTGAATATCTGAAATACCTGCTGGATCAAGTACATGAGCAAGAGCTATCCCATTTGCGGCGGATGCAGAATGGAGGAGAAAGATCCCCGCAAAGCAAAAACAGTCCACTTTTCAATGCAGACAATGAACAACTAAAACCTACATTGATCCAGCGGACCTTTGGTGGAAAATGCGTAACTAGCTACAGGTGCCTTAAATGTAAAAATCAATCCGCCCACACAGAGTGTTTTATGGATATTCCATTGGCTTTTCCTGATAGTGGTCTTGAAAAATTGACCAGTCAGAAAGCGTTGGCAGGGGGCAGCACTAGTCCTGGTGGTCAGCCATATTGTGCAACCTCTGCAGATGCAGCTGCCACACCAGTAACTGTAAGTTTACAGGATCTACTGGCATATTACTTGAAGCCAGAACGCCTGGAAGGGGACAATAAGTATCACTGTCAAAAATGCAAGAATTTGCAAGAGGCAGAGAGGACTTTAAAAATCACCCATGCCCCAAACTATTTGATTGTAACTCTGTTGCGGTTCTCTTATGATATAAAAACTCAGTCCCGCTCTAAAATTTCTACTGATGTAAGATATCCAAAAACATTACATTTGCCTGTGACTCATGGGTTGGACTCTCCCAAATCACCTAAATCACCAAAGTCTCCCAAGGAAAGAAAACATAAAGATAGTCTTCATAGGAAAGGCCAGTCTCCTGAGCAGATAGATAGTGAGTTGTATGCACTGTGTGGTGTGATCATGCACTCTGGACTCTCATCAGATTGTGGCCACTACTATTGCTATGCACGGAGTTCGATACCTGTGGAACTGGACTCCTCTGCCAGCATGGCGAAGACAAGGATGCACATGCACCATCCCGACTTTGATTACTTGCAGGATGTGTGGTATCAACTGAATGACAGTCGGGTTTCATATGCAAATTATTCCTCTTTTTGTAATGTAACACAGAAATTTGCTAAAGACACAGCATATGTATTATTCTACCAGAAACTGACTCCAGAGCTACTGGGTCAGGGTGATGCTACAGCACTCCGGAGTCAAGATGATGTCACCCTGAGAAGGGATCTGCTGGAGCTTGTGGGCAGGGACAACACCAGATACCTTCAGGTAAAGTACCACAGTAAAATGGGGGGGGGGGGGGGGGGGGAAGAGTTTACAGTACATTGTGTATACATATAATTAAGGGATTTTATTAGTGCTAAAAACATGTACACGTATTTTATCTTAAATGCAAATTAATTGTTTGCAGGCTTCTCTATGTTGTACACTTTCCCATATTAGCAAGTGGGACAGTGGCATAGTGTGTGGCAAGTCGTGTTGATGCCTGAATATTGTACTGTCATAATTTTACTTGAAAATTGAAGCAGATGCAGCAATCTAATGCTAAGGAGATGGTTTAATGTTTGATTTGCTGGTATGAATATTAATTTGTGTTGTCATATTCTTAGTTTGTGCATTGTTATACATTGGTCATGTGATATGACATCATGCGTGCTCTGAGTTCTTACAGCTGTCAAAACATCCCTGCCTTCATAAAGTTGTAGAATGTATATGCTATGATGCAATGTACATGCACATGAAGTTAAATGGGGTTTCACTGTTGTTTGACCCGTTACATGCAGTGAAAGTCATGGAATACTTTTCTTCATAAGCGTCTTTTTCACTTGGTTGCAGGAACAAGAAGAGGAGGCACGTTTGCAAGCAATGAGGCAACGATCAATGTCTAATCCTCCTCACTCTTCATGGTATAACCACTGGGGAGACCCAGATGACCGGGGAGGCCCACCAGGCAGCTGTGGAGGGGGTGGTGGAGGCATTGGAGGGTTTGATAACTCTGGGGCACGTTTTGTGTACTGATCACCACCCCTGAAAAAAGTAGGGCAAAAACATTTTAAATGATGCCAAAAAATTGGTCAAAAACAGATGGATTGTTGATACTGTGGCATTTGTTACACTCATATACAGTGGAATCTTCCTATTAAGACCACCTAAGGGATTGAAAAATGTGGTCTTAATAGGGGAGTGGTCTTAATGGGGATATAATTTCATTAACAAAAATGGATGTGTAAATTGGTAATCTTAATATAGAAATGGTTTCTTTATTGGGGTGGTATTAATTGGAGATTCCACTGTATATATACAAGTGAGAGTGTGCAATAAAGTTTTGAAACAAGGCAAGTCTCATAATATGGAAATCCAGGGTTTTGTTGGAGTGCATATGTAAAACAAAGTTTGATAAAGTTGATATGGATGTGTGTGATATATATATATATATATACATGTGTGATAATAATCCCTCCTTAAGGTAGCTTTGGAATGCAAGTCTGCATTGATGGCTTAATCACTGGAGGCTGGTAAGGAATTGAGTGTGTATGTTTAATTATGACTGTATGGTGAACAGTTTGGTGTTTGTGATTTGTTTGTTCTGAATTAGATTAATGGCAAAAGCACATATTTTTCCATCATTCAAGAATTTTAGTAAAGTTCATAACAGAACAAAGCTGGCCTACCAATTACATTTAGACTATGAGTTAGGAAGGCAATGGGCCAATTCATAACTTTAGATTATGCAAAGGTGTTCTTAGGATTTTGAAAAGCACATTAGATGGGACATGTATGTCTGAAGGCGATGACAGGCAATAAAATTGAACGTGTCATCTGTTACTATTGGCTTAGAGTAAATTTTTAGTGGTAAAATGCATTCCTCACACGTAAATACTTGTACATATAAGATTCATGGGTGCACCTTAATCATAATATTCCCTCACCCAATTGAGTTTAAACTTCTGGGAATAGATGTATGAAATTAGCATATATATACACATTAAAAATGTCCCTATCATATCATACATAAGAAGCCAGAAGCTCTAAATGATTGTGTTGTCAAGTTTCTGCAGTTTTGTTTTGAAGATATCAATGGCATTTGCATTTGCAGCAAGTCATGCAATTTTAAGAATATACACATATATTAATAATTTCATTGAAGGTTTGTTTTCATATAACCATATAATAATGGGCATGCAAGATTCAGTGTTGGCACTATATTATTCGTATATGGATGTACATGTGTGCTGTGGTTCCCCTCTTATAAGGCCTCCCCAAATGCAGCCAAAAAGTGGCCTCTCTTGAGGGGGAGAATATAATGGAAATACCATACCTTCTGCAAAAGTATGCTGGCCTTTTAAGAGGGGTGGCCTCTGATAAAAGGGGCCTTATAAGAGGGGTCCACTGAACATGTATATAATAACAAAATGTAATAATTAAATAAACACATACATCTCAGGTCATATCATCTCTATATTGTCACTTAAGGATACTAATATTTTGATTTTGATAAGTTGGGTCCATGGACATTGTACGTATATTATACTAATTCATTATGTTATGTAATACTCCAGTATTACCTTGTTTTCATTTAGTTTTTGAATGATTAATCATCAAACTGCTATATTTATATTATACTGCTGCACTTGCAGGGGAAATAATGATGAGAAACGTATGGAGATGATGGGGGTGAAAATTTCAGCATTTAGGTGTAAAGGTGATTGTAAAAGTATTAAATATTTATAGGTTTTGCCATTGACACATTTGACTCAGCAGTTCAAATAATATTTAAAAAATTGTTGAAACTGTCTAAAATCCATGTAACTAACTTTTTATGTTTAGAATAGAAGCAGGATTTTGTGCTTTGTTTAAGACTAATTGCTCAAATATTTTGAGTGAGAGCAGGTGTTCAGTACCAAATTTCTTCCTCAAATTTTGCCTCGGGGAAAATGAAGAGGCTATGCTGAAGCATTTAGTTCTTTTCATGAGTAGGCCTGCAGTGTATGTGAAAGTCTTTCATAGGGCACTGCATTCACTGACTGTGCTTCTGTTTCTTGTCATTGCTGTAAAAAGATGATGCATGCTGGGATATGTGTAATGGACATTGCACCTACACAGGCAAAAGGCTGCATACATGACTTCACAGTATTGGGCGATTGCACATTAATCATCAATACTTCAGCCTGTAAACCTCCAGAAACAGCCAGTAGCTTTCCTTGGTATGCTCCAGGCATAGTTCATGCACAATAAGGTGAGGAAAACTGTTGACTGACCATTGATTCTATCATTCTTTGTGAAGAAAAAAAAAAGACACAGATAATTTACCACACTGGAACATTTCTGGAAATTTTTGGTAGGCTAAAGTTTCAGCTGATATATTGGTGTCATGTTCCTCAGGGTTATTGTATATCTTATTATTAAACCTTTTATAATGTATTGAGTATCAAATCTGTGTTGTGATTGGTCAGTGTATGCTGGCTGTCTGGTATATAATCCTTGACATAGCTTGCTCACCAAGATCAGCCGAGATACAGTCTGAAACACCATCCTACGAATGAAACGTAAACTTGTACATGCATGCTGACTGACATAAGGTGACGCTTAGCAGACAACAATGGCATGAAGCCACAAACAAGGCACACTTGCTTCGGCTGAGAATCTTAAGCTGATATTAAAAAACTTGTTATCAAGGGATGATGACAACACTGAACAAGGATGAAATTTGCTGTGAATATATTTACAATAAAAGGTTTTATGATACATATATGGACTGTTTGCCAGGGAAGTATCACAAACGAAACAGGCTTTGGGATATACCATGGTCTGCTTCCTTGGGACTGTAATTCGTGATATGTCCCAAGTAAACCATCTATGTCTGATAGTTATTGGGTGCATTGGAGAGGAAAGCCATGTAATAAGGTAATGTGTACTCCATGGTACCACCATAGTAAGCAATTGCACTGGAGTACTACCAAGCTTCAGGGTTGCTTTGCGACACTGGAAATCTGCACAACAACGGAATAAAGAGAAACTAACTTCACTTTTTCTTAGATGTAAAATACTATTACACTAACTATCTATATGTGATGTGTTTCCATTTGTTGATGCAATTTTAGGTCCAACATGCCACCTTTTCAAATTCATGCACGCCATGTGTATAGAATGGAGCATAATATTTGTAAGAATTGTATTTTGAGTTTATTAAAATACTTAAAGGACACTTTGATACTATCCTTTGTTATAACAGAAAGGTAGATCATTCTGGGATCAATACAGACAATTATTTTCATGTGTTTTGGTCAGAACTCTTCTTAACCCTTTCCCCCTCAAGTCGGCCGAATCCGCCCTCCACGCGGTCCCCCTCAAGTCGGCAAATGTGCAAAAATAGGAGGAAATGAGCCTATGCTGTGGCTGGAAATTTGAGGGATAAAGGGTTAATCCTTTCCACTTGTCTCCCAAAAATGTGTGGATGTAAAATATCTGTTTCAATGTTCAACATAAAAATTCTTGATGATACAAAATATCTTGAATGAGAGTTGTAAAGGAGATCACTAGATGGCATGCTTGTGATCAACAGCATTATTGAACTTTGAGTGCATGGCACCTACTTTGTTGCAAGGAAGGCTCTGTTTTAGTCTTCATACAACCAGAAAAATGTTGGGAATGAAATATGCTCACCACGGATATATCCTGTCATAGCTGTGACGAGTCCTCTCCCATTCAGGATACAAACACTGTCCTGTGAGGGCTTGTACATGTATTGGAGTATTGGATGGGTAGTTGCTGGAATAGAATTACTGACCAGTGAAATCAAAGTTGGCCATCTTTGCGACATGTAAAAAATAAAACTGATGAAGGAAGACTGGAGATATATAGTGCACTTTTTAGCTCAGCTGACTGACAAGTCACCTGAGCCAATGTGGTGGTCAACTGTCCCATGTCCATTAACAATTTCACATTTTTGGCTTGTCCAAAACCACCAGAGAAAAGCTGTTGACTCAGTCCAAAATTTTGCACTGAAAGGATTAAGTTTTAAAGCTAGAACTGCCATGTTTTTTAAAAGTTTATACTCCTCCACACAGTCTGCAGAAAGTTTGAAGACGGACAACCTTGACTTGATTCCCAAGGTCACAGAACAGTGATTTTGTATTTCCTTTGCACATAACGTAAAAAGATTAAAGAGTTTTACAACTAGCACTTTAATATGACAAAACAGAAAATCATTCCACTATAAGGTGTATGTTAACTTTAAAGATGGACAGCCCCCAACTGATTCCCAAAGTCACAGAGCAGTTATTATGAATTTAATAGCATATATGACGCAAGATTATGGTGCTTCATTGGGTCCAGTTTAATTTAGAAAATGGACATTCCACTTTGACTTGATTCCCAGGGTCACAGAGCAATTATTCTGTTTTTCATTTCTGCATGATAACTGGAAAGGATTCACAGCTAGCACTTTCATATAATACAACACATGTATTATACTCCTTTAAAGGGTCTATGTTTGTGCTGCATGAAATCTTCGGGCGGGCGTGAAATCAATGGTTGAGAAACTTAAAGGCTGCCTTTAAAGAGTCAAAAATCATAAACAGGTGTCTTTTAAAAAGCTGAATATTTTTAATGTTTTTAAAGATCCTAAAGCTTTAAGGCAATCTTTAAGAAGTCCAAACGTTTTAAGGCTGTCTTAGAGTAGGTTGAGTCCTTAAGGAGTCTTCAACAAATTGCAGCTTTATGTTTGCTCATTTTCTTTAAGGAGACGCATTCCTGGCCTGTGATAAACGCGTCCGTCTGCAAGATCCCGCTAAAAGTACCTATAATGTTTCGTATGAATCCCACAAGAGGGCAGTTTAGCTATAAAAAATTCAATGTAAGGGAATATTGACACAGCAGGATATTAGGTAGGGTTTTGATAATGATGGAAATACTGATAATTTTGGACAGCATAATGGACATAAATGTATACCATTTCATTGTAACACTGTGAATAGAGGTAACATTTTTGACTTCTGAAGAAAGGGACAATTTGGTTATTGGTTACCCGTAGTAAGGGCCACAATGTTAAAACAAATGAGATGGGTAACCCTGCAAGATGCACATGACCATTGGACAGGCTGGTCACGTCTTTTGGATGTTGATGCCCCAGAGTGTGAAAATCGCCTCCAGCTTTTAGACATACATGGCACAGAGCGTTAAATGTACGTACGGCCTTGGAGTCAAAGGATCCTTGAAGAATGATCTTTAAAGGTGGAATCTTTTAAGAAGCAGTCTTTAAGGAAGGCAGTTTGGGACGCCGCTTTCACTCGGCAGTTTGTGCATACTGAGTCACCTGAGCACAGGATTGTCCCAGTCCTATTGCCATTGTAAATGTTTAGGTAACAGTTACACCTGTATGAAAAGATCAATTCTTTTTTTTTTTTAATCATCAAATAAAAAAAGTGGGAAAAGGGTAACCACAAAACAGAAATTTACCTGCTGTGAGTACAATATGGCAGAATTAATGAGGAAATGTGTCCATGTGCATGTGTCACAAAAACATGACACTGTATTAGCGTTTGTGTATGACTCTGTGTTAAGTTCCTTCCATATTTTCATGGGACAAAGGTAATTTAAAAATTAAACGAGACTTCCAAATTCATATTATAACATGTCTTTTGAAAGGATTGTCTGTTAATATAGGTTTCTGTAAAGGAACATCGGTGTGGTCCTGGTTTATGTTACATAGGTATTTTAAGGCAGTTATGGAAAGCATGCAGGGAGGAAGAAAGACCTGTTAAACACAAAATGATGATCTATGCCCTGGCCAAAATCAGTACGTTGGTGTGGAGAGTTCATTTTATAACAGTATTGTGTGTTTACATCATCCAGTTACATGTTCTTGCAGCCAAGCTAAATAATAATTATGGTTTCAGAGTATAAATGTGAATGCAATTATATGAACTACAAAGCAGTAAAAAGTTATACATACCTATAAGATGTCATTATATTAGAATGGCTTATTGGTTGAATGCTAATGCTGCGTATGGTATTTATGAGCTGGAGCAATGTTTAGATATTTGCCGAGATACTTGTCTGTGGACCTATGAGCATACAATATTCATGCCTTATGAAGCAACTTTGACCAATGATATTACCCTGCCTCTGAAAATAGAAAGTTTATGCTCAGCCAGATATTTGCTCGTGGTGAAGTTTGTTGTTGGCCCAGAGGTCCATGTTGTAACTGCAAAAAAGCAGATATTGCCATCTGGTGGCCATTTTGTAAACTATAGTAAGTCAGTTGGGGAAACTAGTGTGGATTCACATTAACACAACAAACTGATTGATACTGCTCCTTGTTGTGTACTTCTAAGGAAGAAGGCTGGTGTTGCTGTAATTGACATGTTTACAGATAAGAAATTGGGCATTTTTGAAAGTTTGTCAGCACAGTGGTACCTGCTGTATGTGGCCACCTCTTCAGCCAAGAAAATGCAGCAGATGACCTGTCACTGCAGGTAAATTTACAAAGACACTGACTCCTATATCCAATAGTGGCTCTAAAACGCAATGTGTCAGTTCACAACAGTGGCTTTACACATCCTCTACCACTGATTTTTTTTTTTTTTTTTTTTTTAAATTTAAAAGTTGTATGGTTTTTTTCAGAGTCTTGATTGACAACATTTCTGTTGCTGTGATGACTTGAAAGATGATGTGTAAGTTGTAAAGCAAAAGTAAAACAAATTTTCAAAAAATATTTATGACCTGTATATGTATACTTTTAGATAATGTCAGGTTTATTTTCACGGACCAAAGTTTTGAATTTAAATACAAAATTGGACACACATGTATACATGCAGCTTGTCACAGTTATTTGTGTGTATGTTGGTGGGTTGTACCAAGGTGTTCATATTTAAGACTGTACCTGACTGAGAGATCAAAAAAAAGTTCATCTAAGTGTTCTGTCAATCAGATAAATATGATGTTGTACAGATTCCAGCAATGGAAGCTTTGTGTCATTTACTTTGAGCTCGGTAAATTAATTCATGAAAAAGTCATAAATCTTATGCAAATTGTTGAGTGCATGAACACGCTAAGCTAAAAGATATGGTGGAATATAAATTTAGATTTTTAGCTCAGATGACTGGTCAGTCAGCTGAGCTTGTCTTACGGTCCTTGATAAGTTGTCATTGATGTCCGCATCTCTGTCCGTCAACAATTCACATTTTTCATTTCTGCTGAAAAAACATTTGTTCAAATTATCACAGTCCAATATGTTTTTTTTATGATTTTTTTTCTTTTTGCTGTTCATTTATGGGAAAACTCTTATATCTTCTCCAAAACTGCCAAGGTAATTGCAGTGAAATTGTATAGGGACACTTCCAAGGAGCCCCAGACCTCAATTTGCTCACCATGTGGGTTTTTTTTGGTATGTTGATTTTAATGTGTTTATGACTCGTACTGCAGAACCGTGACTGATATTCTTCTAAAATTTTGTGGAAATGTAGCTTGTGGAAGGGTCAAACTAGGCAATGATATTCGACATCTCTGATTTTTAATTAATTTTTCAATTTGGGTACTTGTCAGTTAATGCATACATTCTGGTTGATCATGATGCAAGTCAGTGGGGATTGCAATGGTAAGTCACATTTTTTACTTCTCCAAAACCTTCAACCAAATTCAATTCAAACCTTGTGGGGATGTACCTTGGATAGATTTGTATCAATTTTGTTGAGATGGTCATGCTCCAGTGATTTTTTGGAATTTTATGAATTTTTTGTTTATTTCTTGGCAAAATCTTGAAAAAATCTTCTCTGGAACTGCCAAGCCAATTGCTTCGCTTTTTAAAGAATTTTGTGTTTTCACTTTTCTTGACTTTGTCTCCCAAAGCGCAAGTTGGATCCTCTTCAGGCTGATTGGGAATGTACATGGACTTACACTCCACCAAATTTGTTCACTACATCGGGTGCTGTCATTTCTGATTTTCAACAAATTATCAAAATTGGGAAAAACCAGTCAAGGGATATGTTCATGTCAGCAACAGTGATGATGGTCTTAGACAAAGGTGACCTTGATATAATTCTGAGGTTCACTGGACCACTTCAATCTTTGCATGTAAGGTGAGCTGAGCACAGGACTGAAAGGTGAGTTCAAGTTTGAAGGGAATGACAGTGACTAAATTTTAAGGTTACC